>PVJA010003773.1:0-91998 GCA_004027025.1 Myocastor coypus | reverse complement strand
CAAAATGGCCAAGCAATGGCCGTGACTCGTCCCGAAGGCTGACACTAACAACAGTTCTACAAAGTACTGTCTATGGTCTCAAAGTTAATCCTGAGGTGATTTGACCCTGGAAGATACAAAAAAAAAAAAAAAAATGAATGTTTAGCTATACAGGTCTTGCTTCGACTTGCCCTTGACCACCCAGCAAGAAAAAAAAAATCCTTAATTACAATGCATGGAACGCAGAGCTAGATTGGTGAGATGAGCTTTAGGAGGCTTAGATTCAATAGCCTCCAACATCACAAGCTTCACTGGTGGCCCACTGCAATTGCAAAACCTTGACTGTGTATGTATCTGCTTCCTCTTAGTCCAAAGAGAAATATATTCTTTCCTTTTTTTTCTTTTTCTCTAAGCAACATCAGTAGGGAGGTGAGTCATGCCCACACACTGTACTCTGTAGAATGATTGTGAGGACAATATGCAATATGTCAACTTTCAAAGAAAAGAAAGGGGAAAAGAAAAAAAAAAAAGTAATGTGGATTTAGAAAGGTTAATGTTTAATTGTTTGATCAATCTTATATACCTATATGTATTAATCTAAACTGATCTGATGATGAAAATATGTAATAGAACCACTGTTAAATTTAAACAATAAAAAAAAAAAAAATACCTGACTCTGCAAGTTAAAGAAGAGGGTGCTCAGGCATCAATACATATTATTCTTAATTTTGAATAAAAGAGAAAAACAATAAAAACAATGGCATAAAATTTCAAAAAAGATTACAGTAGAGTAAAAATAGTACATTGTATATTGTTATCTTCAAAGTAATTGTTCACATTGCAAGATATAGGCAAGAAAAGCTGATTAAACAATGCAAGCATAAAATTTTCTTTTCAACAAACTACTAGCAATCAGTAGTATAACTGTTTTATATATATATATATATATATAACTTTCTTTCCCCCTTCCTTCCTTTTGCTTTTCTTCTGTTCTAGTGTTTCTTTCCTTTTGAGCAGCTCTTTCAGATTTCTCAAAAATCTATTATACATTTTCGGTCTTATTTACTCTTTCAGCTTCTCATAGTAGGAGACAACATGATATTTACACCGAGGAATGAATTTTTAGAAAGATGCAGTCTTCCCATACTATAGAGTACTACTCAGCCATAAAGAAGAATGAACTGGAGACTTTAATAGCTAAATGGATGCAACTTGAGATCATGCTTATAGGTGGAATAAATCTACCTTGCATGTGCAGATATCAAGAAATATTACTCTTGCAAGAAGACCCAAGTCCACCTCAGCAATGAGGTGTCAGGTGTGTGGCACAAAGAAAGCTTTCTCCTTTTACCCCTAATACAAGAAAACCCTAAAGCAGTAAGAGCAGCTGACCTCTTTCCTATGGGCAGGTTTGGGGGTTCACAATCTATCCTGATTGGCTAAGTCAGGTAGCACAATGGGGAGTCTACAGGGTTGTGAGGGTGAGCCAGAGCAGAGGAGGAAAATGCGAAGAACAGAAAGTCTGTGGCCCATCTTAATCTGTCTCTCAATTGTACCTGTGTTCCCAGGATTGTAACTGAGTGGCCATTCTCTGGGACATAGTATATCCTTGAAAGGCTATTTAGAGTGTGCTGGATTCCAAAGTGGAGTCACTCCTGCTTAGTAGAAAAGACAGAAGTATTTTCCATGCTCTGAAGTCCTTAAGATGGGAAGAAAATGTCCAGCTTACCTAACTGTATTCCCTGTCCTGGCATAGTCCACCTTCCCCAATCTTGGTAAACTCAAGTTTAAGGATCACCACAATTTGACATGTCATAAAAATTTGAGAATTAGGAGAATTTAAGGATTAAACGATGAAGAGAGCTCGGAGAGAAATTGGGAAACATGATAGGGACAAAACGGTGCACTTACACACAAAAGATGGTTAAGACAGTGGTCCTAAAATTCTTTGAAACCAGCAGGTAATTGGTAGAATTTACACCCTGACTATGTATACTGATATCTGCGAACCAAGCAAATACACTGAGGATAGCAATGTGTAATATTAAAATCATATTTGGAATGCCCATCGGTATGGTCTTCTAATTATGTACTGCTTCTAATGTAATATCGCTTATTGCTATACTCTCAAGTAAGTATTTGCTTAAAAATTAAAAAGAAAAATTTGAGAGTTAGGACACTAGTATTTCAAAAGTCCTTCAGACCTTTTGTATAGGCAGTGTTTTGCATCCAGTGTACATAAGTGAGCTACTTTGAAATCCATGTCCCTCAGCTAACTGCAGATATTTTTACCTTGAATTGTTTAAGAAATCAAATCTCAGTATCAAATCCTGAATTCCTTAGTCATTATGTTCCATTGAAAATCCATGTCCTTAACACTTTAATATTATTTCTTGAGTTAAACAGCAATGTCTTTGCCAACTTTCTTAGCATTTGACACTTAGCTATGATTATTTGGTCTTTCCATTCTCTTCTAAGAACTTATAAATTTTTAAAACTTTTGCTCTGCTCTTTAAACATCATATAATGTTGTCTCCCTGTTGAATATTTGGAATCTCATTGGTAAAAGTGTACCTGGAAATTTCTTTCTCCATTACGTTATCCAGAAATATTTCCTTGAATATTCATTTTAGCATTCACCCTTTACACTGGAAACACCCTAAAAGTAATTACTCCACAGAAGCACTCTGGCTAAAGCTAAGATTGGTTCAGACATTAAGAAATATTCTGAGGTAAAAGCAGAAGACATGAACAGTAGTTATATTATCTGACAATTACAATAACACAAATGAGAATCAACCATTATGTTAGGAGAGGCTGTACCCAAACTTTATGGTCAGGGAAGACTCCTATAAAAGATTGGGTTTTTTTTTTGTAAGCTGAATCTGAAAGAATAATTAGAGAAAGAGACTATTCACGGCAGAGAGGACACTGTGGTGATGGATATTAAATAAGAACCAGCATAAAACTCTGGGAAATCTGCATACAATTTGCCTGGGAATACAAAATGTACATAGGTGGGTAAGTAATAGAGTCAGAAAGCTTCAAATCATAGGGAGCTACAGTGCTATATTCAGGCTTCATCGGAATTTTGGTTAAACCAGTAACAATTGAAAACTTACTGAGAACTTGCTTGGCAGGATTTCTGAAATCAAGGGTTAGGTTTCTATGACTTCAAAATCTCCCCTTTAATGACTATTAGTGTTGAAACAACGCTGGAGTTACAATTTTCAATCCTGTATTTCTGCAATTATCCCTCTTGGAAGTATGATATATGATTAGCTTGCAGTAATTACAGTAGGTTAAGACCTCTCCAAAAGCTTGAAGCAGGGTTACATTATGTGTGCCCTTTGCGCAATCTGTTTTATTCATGAATGCCTGAGATGCCACAAGAATCTTAGAAGCTGGCCTTACGAAGGCTTCTGGTCCTCCAGGAAGTGCTTCCAGCTCACTGAGCTGTGAGCAGTCTGAAGTGTCTGAGCCAGTCATTTCGAAGCTGCTGATTGCCAATGATGATGCTCTGGAAGTGCAAGCTCAGGCAGATATTGGGCCAAACATATGTGAAAGCTCACTAAATACTTGAAATAATGATATGCAAAGCAGAGAGACCTCTATGCGAAGTCAGCATCCTGCTGTGACCTATGAGTAGCACAGCTGCAATGAACCAAAAGCAAAGCAAGGTCAAGTGGCAGCTAAATGAGAAAGTTTCACCTAACGCCCTTTAATGTGCATGGGGGTCAGAACATTTTTCGAATTATGCCTCACTACAAAGGCTATCTCAGGCCTAACTTTCCCATAAAGAATCACTTATTTAGCCTATGATTTAAGATTTTAATTAAATGTCATATACATGTCACATGAAGAATGTAATGAGTACTTAAATTTTTTAAAAAATATATAGGGTCGGCCAGATAGCTCAGCTGACTGAAGTGCTTGCTCAGGCAGAGCGCACTGGCCTGGGTTGTTCCCCTGGCACACTGTGATGGCGATTGAGATTGGATATTTAATCCCAATACTTGGGAGGCTGAAAATAGGAGAATCACTACGAGTGCAATCTGTGTAGTGAGACCCTGTAGACCTTGCACCAAATATACTTCTCCTCATTTTGAATACATTCTTCCCATTGTTCTTGCCATTTTCTTTTTTTTTAATTTCTTTTTTTTATTAATTTTAATTAAAAAATAACAGTTTCACAACAGGTTGGTAGGACAGTTGCAATGATTACTACATTGGATATTGTTGTCTTTGTAGTAGTTGCTCAGAGTACAAGATGCAGACATGATAACCTATCTAAACACTATTAATACAAATCTTTCTTCTCACTGAACAAAAACAAAGTATCTGTAAACTTAGTCAAATAATCCATAATAGTCGTGGGTTATCAGTATAATTGCCAATACCAGGGGCTGCTGACTTGAGCCTTTTATAGCTCAGCATACTAATATGGCTTTCCTTTTTGTACCTCATGGTGAGGCTTTTCTGCTGGATGGTTAAGACCAAGATAAAGCAAGATCTATATAAGAAAAAATGTAACTCTTGCCGGGCGTGGTGGCACACGCCTGTAATCCCAGCACTTGGGAGGCTGAGGCAGGAGGATCGATGCGAGTTCGAGACCAGCCTGGGCTACAAAAGTGAGCTCAAGGCCAGCCTCAACTGCATAGCGAGACCCTGTCTCAATAAGACAAAAAAAAAAAAAAAAAAAAAAAATGTAACTCTTGTATCTGACAATGTCAGTCAGAGGTCCCCTCAGGATTTACCCTGAAGCCATGTACCGTGTTTTGTAGATGTTTTGTCAGTGCCAGCCATCTGGATGAGTCATGAGCGCCGCTCGTCCATTTTGCTCTCCGTAGAAGCCTGAGAGAATATTTTCTCTCCAGGTGACTCTCCTTAGGCACATTGTACATCATTAATCACTTCCTGCTATGGCCCCTTGAACAGGAAATTCGGAACATCACCGAGTTATAGCCTGTTTTCCTATGTCCTGATTCCTCATTGACCTTGAAGGGCTGGGGCCAACGTATTGGCTGTCCTTGTAGCCCTTCTTGTTGTCTAGCATTTTGTTCTGCAAACTGAAGTTGTTAACCCTGCACAAGATAAGCTTAATAATATTCCTTATAACATAGGCACTCTATGAAGTGCCTTCCAGTTATGGAAGACCTCCTTCATGTAATTGTTATGATGTCATTGCTGGGCTTTTTCCACAAAATTACTAGCTTTATTTACAATCAGATTTATTATACAAGAATGCAAAAGCCAGTGAGCCTGACAAAAACAACTAAGCTGCTGTTGAGAGCGCGCAAAGCCCCTGGTAGCTCGTCGCCGGGCTGCCCTGCCCTGGCTGGCGCGACAGCAGGGCTCCACACAGGGCAGCCGCGGTAACAGCAGCACAAGGTCGCCCCACAAGCCTGCCTGAGTGAGTCGAGTACATGGGGCAAGAGCGGAATCTGCCAGGAAGTGGCCTACAGTACCGCAGGGGTTGTGAGCAGCCGGTATCTTTTCCCTCATTGTGCCATTGCTGTTTTGACATCTGAATCAATTCAAAACAATCACTTTTAATAGTCATTTTGAACTGGGAACAAGCCAGAGGTCACATGGTGCCAGATCCAGGGAACAAGGTAGTTAAAGGCACATTGCAATATATTCATTTGCCAAAAGTTGACAGTAATGTGCGACTAATGTGTGATTAATGTAATCAAAAACTATGACTAATGATTAAAATAAAAAATAAGCTATGAAAGTAAAAGGCATATTACCCTTAATCCCCTTCAGAAGACTCAAAAGAATCCAGTTGGCTTCAAGCACACTTATTCCGAAACCTTTGGCAATGAGCCTTTCAGTGTAATAACTTTTTAAATTGTTGATCCATTTTCATGAGAAAAAATAAAATCACAATGATATAGTTTCAACACAGGTTAGTGAGACAGTTACAATAATTAATACACTGCATGTTCTTTTCATAGTGGTTATTTCAGAGGACAAGATGCAGATATGATATGTTGTCTAAAAAATATTAGTACAAAACTTTCTTCTCAAACTAAGAAAAATTAACTGTGTATCTATCCTATCATATACATATAATATATATCATATATATTATATATATATATATATATATATATATTTCACAACAAAATGGTTCTTTATCTATATCCCCCTTTTTTCTTTTGTTTTGTCAGAGATGAGTGTTCTATTGCTGTTAGAGAAGCTGTATTTGGAGAAGTCTTTAAAGAATCTTTTCATACTTGATACTAGTCCAAAGATTGTAGGTGCTTAACTTCAGCAAAATAACCCAAAATAGTCCGATAGTCCACAATAGGAGTGAATTATCATCCCAACTGGCAATTGTCTGAGGCTGTTCACTTGAGCTTTTTACAGCTCAGCATATTTATATAGCTTCACTTTTTAGAACTTGTGGTTACACTTTCTCCTGGATGGTTAAGACCAAGTTAAAGCAAGATCTATATAACTAAAAATGTAACTTTTGCTATCTGATAAGGTCAGTCAAATCCCATCAGCATTTACACCGAAACCACATACATACAGCATCTTATAGAACTTTTGTCAATGTCAGCCACCTGGCAGGGTCACAACCATTGCTTGACCAATTTGCTCTCTGTGAAAGCTTGAGAGAATTTTCTGTCTCTAGGTGACTCTCCTCAGGCACAGTATATATTGTCTGTCACTTTCCTTGGTGCTCATATATTCTCCTTGATCAGAAAATTTGGGACACCACTGACTCACAGGATGTCACAACAGATATTGTCTTATGTCCTTCGTCCTCACTGAGCTTGGAGGGCTAGAGAAACTTAATGATAATATTATCCTATAACAGAGGCAGCTAAGCTCAATATCTTAACTTCAACTGTCTGCTTGAATATCACATACCTTAGACATAAAATGGAACTGTTATTTTCCAACAACCATGGATATTCTAAAATTTAAATCCCCATAGAATAGTTAGAAACAGTTACACAACTTTTGTATAGAAATTTAGAAATCAAACCATGTAAAACGTTGTAGCAGTATGATCCTGCTACATTTTGTTTTTCTGGTTTCTACTTTTATTACAAACATTTATTTTAAAGAGAACATAGCAATAATTGATATGACATTAGAAGCAGCATGCATTTAGTAGGCTGAAATGACAGGTATTTGAAGCATGGTTTTAGTATTAAACGTTGCAGGTAACGGTATGTAATAATTTTGAAAAAATGTAAACAGTAACTGTATTTTGTGATCATCTATCAATCTTCATTATTTGCCAATCAAAGTTGTTTAGTTAACAAAGCTCATTCTCATAATCATGAAGATACAGGCATGCCTACACATGCAAACACTAATTTCAACACTTCTTTGTACTTCCTCCTTCACGGTTTTCATCTGACAATCTTAATTCAGTTATGCAAACATAAAAGCTTTAGTGGAGCTTTCTCTTCTATATGTAAAGACTTTTTGTGTCATATACAACACACGAGAAATCGTAAGTTTTATCACCATATTTCTTTATGTTTTGTGTGCTGGAGGATATTATGTAGCAACATATAATCTATTTTCTGTGTTTATAAAAATAAACTGAAAATCAAAATTAATTCACTGAGAAATGTAGTACAGATCAAACCGTTAAATGAATGAGGAGCTATTAACTTCGGGCTCAGAACATGGTAGATGCTCAACAAATACGACGTGCATAATAATGTGTTCTCTTGGAGAAAAGCCCCGTTCGCTCATGTAGTAGGCCTTTGCTGGGTACACCTCTGTTATACTGAGTACTGTGCTAGGCGTTACAGAAGGTGAAACAAATGCTACCCCTCTCACCCTCAAGATGCTTCATCTCTGTAAGTTCATTCGTTTTAAAACAATTGTTTCTAATGTTTATTTTTGCTATTTTTTTGGTAAATAGTAAAACATCATTCTTTTTAAAACATTTTTAAAAATTAAAAAATCAGAAGATTGCTTAATAATACTTAAAAAAGCAAAACAAAACAAAACAACTCCAGAACAAATTAGTGTCTCTAGAGCACACCGCGCAGCATCGTGTGCTGGGAGCAGCTGGTGCTGAAGATCAGCCCCGCACGGGAGACAGGACAAGGCCCCAGTGCCTAAAGCAGCCAGGCTGCTGCGGTCTGGAGCATGTCAACCCGCCTGGACAGTTTCAGTCACTACCCACCTTGTGTCTCATGACACTACCTTTGCAAGGGTACAAATCAATGCCCCTGCTATGCTCACTAAGGTCCTTTGCCCGTCAGGCAACCAGGCCTCAACCCACCCAGCTCTTCTCTCTCGGCTTTATTTTCCTCATCCTGGCTACTGTCTTTGCCTAGAGACCACTGAGAGACTGATGAGTCCCTATGATCATGTGACCATAGATTTTGAAGGTATATATATATATATATATATATATATATATATATATATATATTGGCCGGCTCAGCCTACCCTGGGGGTGGAGCTGGTGTGCAGCATATGTTGTCTGGGATCCAACCACCATCCCTGTGGTTGCCTAAGCTTTCCTAAGCAGGCACTTTAGACCACTGAACCATCTTGCCAGCCCAAGGTTTTGAAAGTTTCTACCAAAAGGAGTTGGAAAATTTTTAGAAGATCAACATCTCACCTGATTTAGATATTACATAATGTTATGCATGATCACACATTGCATGGTACTTTGCCAACATGTACAACCTGTTTCTGTGGTTCAAATAAAAATAAAAATGTTAAAATCAAATGTGTGTATCTGCATACACTGAAGAAAGAAGAAAGGAAGGAAGAAAAGAAGACAGAGACCGCACGAGGGAAGAGCATACATTTGCAAAATGAATGGCTTTTAAAAATTACAGTAGTCCAAATTCTAGCTCATTGATTCTAGGAGAAAAATATACAATACTACTTGGTTTTTTTTATTAAAACTGTTCCACTAGGGAACTGATTATTATCATTATGACACACACTGCTGGCTATTAGAAATCACAAGTCAACTTAAATCTCCTCTGTTGCTGTGCTCACCCTGCCTCACCCTATTCCAGTTGCTACTCGGAATAACATTGAAGAATCTGCTTCCCAGTGGACCATGAAATTAAAGCTCAGCAAATTGAAACAGCCAGTGAGTCTCTATCTGTTGGGCAAGGTCCGTTCTGTAAAGTCGGTAATGAAACCAGTGGCGAAACGTAGCATCTCCAAGAAAATGTTTAAAGTAGTCATACCAGGAGAGATCATAGCTAGGGAGAAACTTCAGGCTGAAATCTTCACGTTTCAATAGGGCATTCAGAGAGCGCACAGAAGAAAGTAAACCAAGGAACATACCTGCCACATCCCCATTAAATTACCGAAACTGCTTGTTTGCAAAGGGACGAGGGATAGAGAAGCGAAAAGGTCTTTTTCTTCTCCCGCCCCCCCCCCCCAACTTGAGTGCTGGACTATGTGTCAAATACTATTCTGAGCACTGTCTTTTATTTATATTAAGTCCTTGAAACAAGCATATGTGACAGACATTCTTCTTATCTCACTTATGATTAAGCAGGCCGAAGCACACAGAACACTGTAATAAATAGTAGGTGCTAGTACTTCAATGTCTACTTGTTCCCATAGTATCCTTCTCTAGGCTCATCTTATAATAACAATGACTTGAAGCTTTTCATGCAAGTGTGAGAGAGTATGGTGCTGCTCAGTCTTTCCTTTAACTTGTTAATTCAAATTGAAAACAATAAAGGCTTGCATGAAATCCTCTCGTCGGCTGAGTGATACTTAATCATAGTATGTGTGTACTAATCTCAATTCTCAGGGAATTCTCTGGCACCTTTGACCTTTATTTGGCTGAAAGGAAGGATGAAATCCAAAAACGAAGCGATCCGGCTGCAGCTCAGACCATGGGAAGTCTGCAGGGTGTGCACTAATGTCAAGGGCATCTGATTCCAGAGTTTTCTCTCAGCAACGACGGAGTGCCTGTTAGCCACCAACTCTATGCCAAGCTACGTCAAATACTGAAGATCCACAGATCCATAAAAGTGATGCTTTGTGAAGATGCAGTCTTACAAAAGGAGAAAGCAGATGAATTTTACAGTGTGTAAAAATACCAAAAGCAGTCTCTCTTCGTGATACAGGCTATGTTAAATGAGGAAATGAAAAACAATTAATTCTACTTACAGAAATGAAGACAGTCAAGAAAAGCCTCAAGCAACAACCACCAGATTACATTGTATTAATATCCACATTATTTGTAGAGACAATAAATATGCTTGAAATGCAGCTTTATGCTATACAGGATGAGCCAGCTCATTTAGTATCCTTCAAAGTATATGAGTTAAGGGCGATCTCCTCCCTCTACAACTAGGAAACGGAAGATGCAAAGCATGAGAGGAGATTAATCAGAGTAGAGTTGCAAGGTGCTAGATTCAGTGAAGAAGATGGACAAGGACACACAAGTATGTTTTTATCTGACAGAAATTGTTATAAATATTTGATCAGCACATTGAGAGACTGGACTGAGGATACAGCTCAGCAGCACACAACTGCCTGGCAAGTGCGAGGTCCTGAGACACATGACAGAAAAAGACAATTCCCGCCGGGCGTGGTGGCTCACGTCTGTAATCCCAGCACTCGGGAGGCTGAGGCAAGAGGATTGGTGCGAGTTCGAGACCAGCCTGGGCTACAAAAGTGAGCTCAAGGCCAGCCTGAACTGCATAGTGAGACCCTGTCTCAAAAAGACAAAAAAAAAAAAAAAAAAGACAATTCCCTCACCACTGCCGTTAATTCTCCTTCAAAATACTCCTCTGACACACTTATTCCATAGCTTGGTAAAGTGTACTAAGCTTTTTTTTTTTTTGTCTAATTTAAATACTCACTGTGTGGTGTGCATTTTGTTTTGTTTTGCTTCGTTTTGTTTTGTTTTGTTTCGTCGGACCAGGGATTGAACTCAGAGGCAAGCACTTAGTCCACTGGGCTGTGTTCCTAGCTCCACTGTATGTATTCTTAAAATTTTCTCTCCTGTAGAAGCTGGACTTTCAGCAGATAAAACATCGACTGTAAGGAGCCATATGCATCCTGAGAGTCCCTGTCATTGCAAGGTGATTCAGCAAAGTGACAGATCCAACCTAAAATGTCCCCTCTTATCCAGCCCAGGATTTCTACTTGACCGTGTCCTGAAGCAGACTACAGGGCAAAGATCAATCCATCGCAATCTCTACTGTACGCTAATTGATAGGCAAACACTTCTCTAAGAGCATTAAAACATGAACCATAAGGAAGATTATGCTATTTGGGTCCTTGAAATATTTTAAGTCCTGTAAACATTTAACTAATCTTATTCTAATCCTTAAGAATACATTTTCTTTTTTTTTTTTTTTTAATATTTATTTATTTATTTATTTATTTTTCTTGTTTCAGAACCTTTATTTGTTTATTCACTCATTTTTTATGGCCGGCTCAGCCTACCCCGAGGGCAGGGCTGGCACAGCATGTGGTGCCAGGGATCGAACCTCGGTCCCTAAAGCCGCCCAAGCTCCCAAGCAGGCGCTTTAGACCACTGAGCCATCCCGCTGGGCCCCAAGAATACATTTTCATATCACTTATATTTCTTTTTTATGTGTTCAGTACAGGGTCTACAGGGCCTCGCTACACAAATTGGACTCATAGTGATCCTCCTGTTTTCAGCTTCCCAAGCGCTGGGAACATACAGGCACGCGCCAGCATGCTCAATCTTATTTGCTGTCTCAGCGGGCCCCAGGGGCGGGGCCAGCATGGAATGCTGGTGATCGAAATTCCAGTCCCTGCAGCTGTCTAAGCAGACGATTTAATCTGCTGAGCTACCTGGCCAGCCCTACTTACGACATTCCCAAAGGGAGAGCAAATAATTTACAGAGGCTTGGACAGCTAACTGACACAAAATTCAAATGAAGTTGTTTGATTAAAAGGAAATTTTACAAACTAAAAATTCTCCATTGCACTGCCCTGCAGCCGGTCTGCAAATTTAAGCACTTGAAAGTCGCTGAACAAAATCCAGGACTGAGCCCCAGGAGTTTCTCCATGCACATTTCAACTATATTGTTGCCACTATATAAATAAGCAAGGCTTATTGCAAGCCATGTGGAGAGGACAGCCTTCCTCTCTGCAAAGCCCTGCTAGGACAGCCCGCTAGCTCCTTCCTTCCTGCCCTTCCTGGGGTTGGGGTGAGGTGTGGGGGGCTCTCTCACACGGTGTTGTGATGACATCACATTGCAGGGATGTCACAGAAGTGTCATCAGTGTAGTAATTCACAGGTGATCTAAGTGCAAGGATTCTGCATGTCAGGGAGATCATCTCAAACAGATCAAAGTTCAAGTTATAACCATGGAAAACCAAAAAAAAGGATTTGGAAAATACCAATAAAATGGAATAAAAGATATTAAAATCCCACTGAAATGTGCAGGTGCAGTATCCATATGTCAGTGCCTGGGTCTGTGTGGGTCCCTGTGCGTGTACGTGTGTAACAGGGAGGAGGGAAACTCTCAGGACAAATCTACAATGGGAGACATAGGAAGAAATATTATACTAAGGCCACATGCTGTTCCCATTTTCCTATTCTTGCTTTCTAAACCAGTGCTAAACAAATAAAAACAATAAAAACAAAGAAAAGCATTTAAACTGATAAAATTCTCAAAATTTTCAATAATACATTTCAATTTGTAAGGAGAGATCAGAGGGTAAAATAAACAATAAATTAAATGAGTAGCTAAACAAAATAAATAAGCAAACACTAACAAAATGGAGTTCTTATTGCTATGCTTTGTGTCTGGTTGCCCCCCCCCCAAGCCTCATGCGACATGGGGGGGGGCATGGATTCTGGAGTCTGTGATTAATTCAGGGCCAACTGCTGAGATTATGAGTGAGCACTGATGAGATGATCGATGGGAGTGCTACTTCCAGCCCGGGGCAGAAAACCTGATTGCAACGTGAAGGAGTATGCCACACTGCTCCTGCCACTTTGCTCTGGCTGTTTTGCAGCCTTCTGCCACCATGAGCTGCTGCTCTCTGCCATGTGCCACTCTGGAACCAGCCGAGAATGGACTGAAACCTCCACTAACTATGAGATAAATAAACATTTCCTTCTTTCCTTTTGGGTGTCGGGTGCTTTGTCCCAACAATGAGAGAAACGTAACCGAAACACTTACTTTTTAGGAAAGAAATTTAGCAAAGATCAGCGGGACTCCCCTCTCCTTGGGTCTTATTTCCAATGGCATGCGCTTAGGAAGCACTGTAGAGAATCATACCCGACAAGACTGGAGAAAGGAGAGCAGTCTAGATCTTCACCATCAACCTTGCATTTCTTGGCTAACCCTGTAGACATACTCTTGAAGGAAACATCCAGCCCTTGCTGCATAACTGAAAAGGAGGAAAAACTAATCATAGCTCAAACGGGGACTCTGAGGGGCTGGGAGGTAGCTTGGTGTCCTACGCGCCTGCCTGACAAGTGCAGGGACCCCTAGGCTCAGTGCCCCTTTTGCATGGCAAGCCAGTCCCAGAACCCATGCGAGACTGTCATTTTTAAAAAATGAGTTCTAAAAAACATCTGAAGAAAATAAGATAAGTGAAAAGAACAAGATGAGTTATGACATAATGGGAAAATTTAGAAAGAACTAGCTTTGCTTGCCTAATAACAGAGAAATAATGAGAAAAACGGCTGTTTGAATAATCGGATGTATGATGTGTAAAGCAGATTAATCACAGCAATTTCAGAGGCATAAGAAAAATAAATCCAAACAGCTCAAGTGGTTGCCAGGCTCGGCAGACTGAGGATGACTCAACATTAGCAGAAGTACCGCACTTTAAAGAGCATGACATAATCTCGGCAAGCCAGGATTCGTGGTGCATGACCGTAAGCTTGTACCTTGCAAGGCTAAGGCAGGAAAATTCCTGAGTTAAGGAAAGCCTGGACTACATAGTTCATTCAAGTTTACCCTGAATTACATAGCGATACCCTGTCTTAAAACAAAACAACATATTTGTCATAAAGGCATAGAAACCTGGGTCTGCAAGACCCACATTTATTCTTTAGGGCATTTCTATGGATGGATTATTTTAATTTTATGAACTTTATTGTATTAAACAATGAATACTTAAAACAAAGTATTACTTTTTTTATGTTATGGCTGTCTCAGCCTGCCCTGGGGGAGGGGCTGGCACAGCAGGTGGTGCCAGGGATCAAACCACGGTCCCTGTGATTGCCTAAGCTTGCCTAAGCAGGCACTTTAGACTATTGAGCCATCTTGCTGGCCCCCTACATTTTTAATATTTATTGAATATAAAAATCATCAAAATTTTCAATATCAACTGTTTTTAGTATACAAGGTGTGAAAAATTCACAAATTCTATATGAACTATAATGAAAATAGTATTAGCACTCTAAGGAACGATCTTTCCTTCTATTATCACACCTGTGGCAGCCTGCACACTTGACAACAGCACATTCCACACGCATCTATCGCTCACACCATTCACGTGTGTCTTTTGCTCTCCTGGCCTTTGCGTAGGTCACACTTGACATCTCAGTGAGCTCGTTGTTTTGACAAGAAGTTCATATTGCTGTATGAAGTGTGCGCTTAACAGGAACAGAAAATATCAGAAAAATTAAGCACTAACATCAACATCTAGAGTAGACAGCAACATTTTCACCTCAACAGCATGCTTGCCTACAAAATCTAAAAGATGAATTCCTCTATGAGCTGTAATGAAAACACCACAACAAAACATCGTTACATTTGAACAATTAAACAAATATTGTTACAGCTGAACCAGCGCAAGCCCACAACAAAATATACTTCGCCCAGCCGTCATCCCCAAGACTGGCTTCACATGAACCAATTGAATCTTTCGTGGACACATCTCACTTACGTCGACAGCATTCATGCTTAGCTGCCCTGAGTGACAAGCCAGTCACATCTCTTTGTCTTTCATCAGGATCTTCCCACATGCACTTGCTAGAGAAATAAGACACAAAGAAAATAAAATATCCAACATAGCACACCCGAGGCTGTCCTCATACATGACACGGGCATATTCCGTACACAAGTGTCACTTCCCCTAACAGCACGTATGTTGTTGTTTTCCTGTACCTTCTCAAGGCCACAGTGAACATCGCTTCGGTTTTTCTGTATCATAGTAGGCCTTTGTGACGCCACATCGGCCCATTATCCTGTCAGCTCACCAGCGTGCTGCATAATGTTTGCACGGTTGCCTGGGCAGAAACATGTTTTGTTAATGATTTCTTACAAGCTCCAGTCTCAAATCTCTAAGAAAATTTCACCACGTTATTTTGCACTTTGTATTTCCTTTGTGAACTGTCAGACTACTTACGCCACACATTTTTGGGGGGATCAAGTAAAAATGCCATTGGCCAGTGCTTTGTGCTTCAATCACATCAAAGCTGTTGCACACCTAAGCCGGGCGTGGTGGCGCACGCCTGTAATCCCAGCACTCGGGAGGCTGAGGCAGGAGGATCGGTGCGAGTTCGAGACCAGCCTGGGCTACAAAAGTGAGCTCAAGGCCAACCTGAGCTGCATAGTGAGACCCTGTCTCCAAAAGACAAAAAAAAAAAAAAAAAAGCTGTTGCACACCTCAACATCTTCTCCACCTCTGAACTTATGGTAGAACATTGCTATCTGAGGCTTGTGTCTTATTGAGGTTTCTCTACCAGTATTTCCATCATAGTGAAATGTTGACATCACCAGGACCAGGTTGTTTTTGTTTGCCATACATGAAGTCAATGCTACAAAACGCCAAGATTGTGCTGCCTACAATTCTCTGATTTGAAACTGCAGAATTTCATTTGGAATTTCTGCTTTGTTTCTCCATACAGTTCCTATGGTGACCAGCTTGTGCTCGACTAGCAAATGTAATATCAGTCGGCATCTGCCAGGTCAATTGCGGAATGTTGCATCTCAGGTAGGTTGAGAGACGGAAGCAGCAAGCCTGGGAAGCACCAAGCCTGCTCACATTCTTCAGTTGATTGCGATGTAAGGACCTGAGCTCCAAAATAAATGTTTAAGCTGAAAGCAGAAAAAGTCTTTGTATCTCCAAGGACATGAATCTTATGCCCTGTTTTGCACCATTGCGTTACGTATATAGGTGAGCTTGGATCAGCGTGCTTCACATTTCTGCGCATCTATGTGAAGGAACGATTAGTGCTTTCCTCCCATTCGTTTTCTTCTTTGACTGTTCTTAAAATCATATAACATTTTGTTCTTTTTTAAATTTTATATGCATATGCCTTGGAATGCAAACAACTAAGTTGAAGACAACACTATGAAACACATCAAATACTGTTGAATTCATATTATTTTCTTTGGTGAAATTCTGTATCATTTCTAATTTTTTTATTACTCTTTTTTATTCTCTTTGACTTTAACATTGAGTTAATATTTGTAAAGCACTAGAACATTGATCTACGTATAATAAACTGAAACACTGTTATGGTGTTTTCCTTAAGGAAATACATTATAAGTGAAGAAATTCTCACACTAATAAAATTAAAAGAACTAAGAAACTAAGCACACATCTCAACATCAAGAAATAATTAGTGTTAACATTAATTGGATATTCTTAACACTATACAGTAAATATTGCATCTATTTTTTCTTTTTACAAATCACAAGGCCAGACCAGCCAGGTAACTTAGTAGACTAAAAGTGCCAGCTTAAGCAGAGCGCCAGTGACCAGGGTTTGGTCCCTGGCATGCCGTGCAGGTCCTTCCCCTGGGGCATGCTGAGACGGAGACTGAGACTGGGTATGGTGGTGTGCGCCTGTCATCCCAGGATTTGGGAGGCTGAAAACAGGAGGATCACTATGAATCTGATCTATGTAGTGAAACCCTGCATACCATGTACTAAGAATACAAAATAAATGAATGAAAAAATAAATAAACAGAAAGTCAAGCCCCAAGAAAATGTTAAACACCTTGTTCCAGGTCACACAGCTAGAAAATGGAAGAAGTGCAATTGAAACCAAGCAAGTATGTCCAAGTATCATGTTCTTAGATGCTAGATTGTATCCATTATAATAAGTCATTTTAAGAAAGTCTAGTTTTTAAAGTGGTGTGAAGTGTTTTGGTATGGAAATTTATATCTAAAATTTTTGATAAAAATAATTGAGTACTATAAATCATCTGCTGCTCTCTTACATTTTTACATGATTACCTATGTGGTCTTCAAATTCTAATAAAGTGTAACTGATTTTTAAATTCACTTTCAGCTTTTGTTATCATAACAACTGCATAATGGCATCTTTTTCGCTTGAATATTTAGCACAGTTACAAACTGATACAGGAAGAAAGAAACCCTGCTTTAATAATTCATTGATCAATTCATCACTTTCTTTTAAAAGATTTCTATTGTTCTTAGATTTCTTTGTTTTATGTAAAATAAAAATGTATTGTCACAATTTATGCTTGTTATTTCCCTGATTTTCTTAATTACCAAGGCACTGTCTTGATTAGGTAGTAGGGCTCCTGAAAGTTTTGCCCTATGGTCCTTCTAAACCCTTCCTGCCTGAAGATGTTGTTATCTTTCTCTTACTTAGGCCTTCGCTGTACCTGCATTCACCGGTCAAATGCGTCGGAATCTGTTACCCCGGAAGCCTGCTCTCTTCTTTATTCTTCACCCACATAAGTATGCACACAGGCATGTACATACGCACCTCATGTCAAGATGCTTTCTTTCCTGTTGTTCTTTCATCATTTAACATTCGTAGAATCATCTCCTTACTTGCAACTTTAAACTTCTGCTTTCTCCATTTACAGAACCTTTCTAAATTGGCTTCTACAAAAGAGATCATGATTTTCACTTATCGGGTAAAACTTGGCCCATCCATCCTTTTCAGTAATCAATACTCTATGAAATATTTGTTTCTGCTGACATTATTCTGCTTGAATGTATGGCGAAAGGAGCAAGGACTTTCGTTCAGAGTGTAATCTAGCTATAACCCAACAAGTTATACACATACAAATGAATCTTTATAATCTTCTATACTATATGCTGGTAGTGAATTAAAATTCACTGTGTATCATCTCTTCCCCAGGCCATATTTGATTTCCTGATTCTGATTTTCCTATGAGAAAAAAAGTACTTTAATGCATAAACAGTTTGAAAAATTACCAAATCTGGAAAGAAACATTGCAAGACGTGTGACCATTTTATCCAATGTCTCCAGTGAAGGTACAAAACCAGAATTTCCTGGGAAAGTTTGTAAGCACTAGAATATTGAGAGAGTACAGCTTTATCTGTCCATATCTTTCTGTCCCTTATGAAATTATTACACAAATATTTCAATTTGAGTCTGTCTGGCTGTAGATTTCCTATAATCAGCTATTGCCAGCAGGTCAGCCAGACACTGAACCTCGCAGACCAGTTCTCAGGAATGGCAAGTGGGAACCTGGGCTGTTCTTGCTGCCGTTCTGGTTTCGTCCTCCAGGATTTTAAAGACTTGAGTCGTTGCTTCCTCCATAGCTGCTCTGAGCCTCACAACTGTTATGCATCAGCCAGAATTGCTCCCCTTGAAAGCGGAGCCTCAGAATGGCCTCCAAAGAAGAAACGTTATTCTAGGCAAATGCGCGGACTGACAGTTAGCCACCTTTAACCAGAAACAAATTGTATCTACCAAGTCACGAAGTGATGGCGCCTAGGAATACATTCCTAATGTATTCAATTTACTTCTTATCACTTTAACTGGACTGAATATAAATAAACCCTCCATTTTTCACAGTGCCTGAAATAATAGTTCGGTAATTTCTACATATGTGTGAAGTTTCAAAGGCTTGAACAAACATAAAATAAGTAACCAATAATTGTTAGATAGAAAATGAGTAACCAGGGTTAAAAATATAATAATAATGATCTGCCTGAGAAGTCATTCTAAGAGTCTGAATGTAGTCTTTGATGATGATGTAGAGAGCTAAATTACATAGAAATATTTTAGGCAGCCACACAGGTCCAGGCCCTCAAGCAGACAACATGGAAAACAAAGTGACTTTGCAACTTCACAAGAGACAGACATTCCAGCCGTGGGCCGGACCTCAAGACAAAAGAGGAAACAAATACAGCCACATATTTCCCTAGGGATGGGCACCAGGTATTCTAAATAAGTATCAATCACCTTGGAAAAGCCCAAATGAGTCACTAACCCACCCCCCAACAGGAAGAGACCCTGTCCCATGTTCACACCCACTCGCTAAGTGACTTGCTTCCTCATTTGGTACTGGATTTAATCAATTGTATCGGAGCAATGGTGTTTATAATCTCATTGACTGACCACAGTTTTGTCCCTCCTCTTGCCCACCTAAGCGAGTTCCTATATTCCCCACCACCTTAGACCCTCCTCACCACATGGTTTTACACTATAAAAGTCCCTGGAAGAGACAGCTTCCTGCGGACCACTTGCTAGCCCCCCCACTCCTGTCCCTCTCTCAGGCAGAAGCTTTCTTTCTCTCAATGAATATACTCTACTCTTAAAGTCCATTTGTTCCTAAAATTCCTTCTTTGGTTTAAGAGAACACCAACTCCTCCCATGTACCTTTCAGGTCAAGCGTTTCATTTTTCTCCTCTATCACTGGGGTCTAATTAATGACAGGCTTTCAAATGCTGTGGTGTGTGATACTCAAAGCAATCCCAAGGTAGGTACCACCAAAGGTATTCTGAAAAGGCAGATGGAAATTGCCAAAATTAAATACAGAGTCATTTTCAAGGAGGTACAGCTGATTCTCTTGTCCAAACAGACAAACAAGCACACACACATGCACCCTCACACATGTATACACTCTCTCTCTCTCTCTCTCTCCAGCCTGTACTGAAAACTGCATCATGGAGGCAATTTTGTTTTTGTGCACACACTATAGGTTGTGCTAACACCCACTAAAATGACATTGTTGTCATCTAAGTGATAATAGGGATAATAGTCATACGGGCGTACTATCATATAGGCAGCTAGTCACTGAAAAATAATTACGTGCAGCAAGACTATCTATACACGGTGTGCAAAAACACAGTGATAGTAAATGTTTGAGTTTAAAAATCACTATTATAGCAAAAGACACACTGCTATGAATACTTCTCAAAATATTCATTTTTTAAAAATCTTTTATGTATTTGGTACAGGATCTCACTACAATAGTGATCTGCCTGTTTTTAGCCCTTCCAGTGCTGGGATTACAAGTCTGTATTACCATGCCTGTTTCAGGCCAGCAAGGTACGCATTATCCAGATGGAACCTGGGTCTTGCACTCGCTGAGCGGGCTATTAGACTGCAGAGCTATCTCCCCAGCCTGAGTATTCTTTCTTTGTATTCACTGAGCCCATCATCCTTGGCACTGGATGAAGCGAGTCCTTTTGCCCGAGTAGCTTTAGCTGCATAGTTGTGGTTAACTTGCTAGACCAAATCAAATAAAAAATATTTATCCCATATAGTCATTTTGGCTTTGGGAAAAGGCCGGAAGTGGCATGGTGTCATATCTAGTGAATAATGTAGCTGAGGGCAGGCATGTTCTCAGGCTCCCGCCTTTCCACTTGTTAAGAGCAGTACTCAGTACTTTTTTAGCATAAATTAAACTGATGCAAACTGCTTCAGAAAGTAGCAAGAGCAGTGGAGTGAGTGTGCTAGCATCAAGAGAGTACTTTGAGAGAGATTAATGGTCGTGTTTCCTTTACGGTGTATACACATGTTTTTCACAACTGCATACATACCTGTGTACGTATAAATAATGTCACTGTGCACACTGGGTCAGCAATTTCTAGAGGGAATCAGAGAAACAGTGTCCTTCAGTCCCCTTGTTACAACAATGTCATCTATTGCCCAATACGTAACTTGCATCATGAGTGCTTCCATTATAAAACCATAAGACACATGGTAAATGACGACCTCCCTGCATTTTGAGGCACTAAAGAATAACACTTCAGCATCATGCTGAAAGACCCATTTTTACAGCGGAAAAGTCATCGAAAAGAAGCGTACAGGCCCAGTGAGATAGATCATTGGTCTCAAGCACAGGTTTAGGCACGCTTAGGCTGGCGCAGGGTCCGTGGTTTGATCCCCCGCATCACAGTGCCAGCTCTGCTCTCAGGGAAGGCTGAGGCAAAAAAGTAAGAGGTAACAAAGCAAACATGATACGATAACCAGGTGACAGAATGGGCACTCATAGGCATGGGCTAAGCACTGAGGCAGAAGTGCAGAATGTTCCCTGGTCAAGCTTAGCTAGAAATGGACTCCTTCCTTGCACAGCTCGCCGTGTTGAAAGCAGCTACAAAAGCCTTTGACTGTTGGCTCTTGGGCTACACATAAAGCAGGCAAATTCACAAATGTGGATTTTGTGCACGGAATCATGATTATATGTAACAATGTAACAGTACACATCAACTTTTCTCTCCCTTAGTGAAGGAAGTCTTATCCTTATTTTGCTTATCAATGGAACTAAATGTAGATAACACAACGCTATGCAAAAATGTTACAAAAATTTCAATGGAATAAAACGACATCAGTAGAAGTCAATGATGTCTTTATATCTTTATGACTACATAATAACACAGTGTATGTAAACCATTATTTAAGAATTTGGAGAAAGAAAGGGCCAGTGAGATAGCTCAGTCAACTTAGCACCTGCGTAGGCAAGCATATGGACTGGGGTTTAATTCTCAGTACCACATGCCGTACCAGCCCAGCCTCAGGCATAGTGAGGCGCCCATCAAGACCACCAGTGATGGTGCATCCCAGCGCTGGGGAGGCTAAAGACAGGAGAACCACTATGACTCCAAATTGACTAGTGAGACCCTGTACCAAATACATTAAGGAAGAGAGAGAAAGAGAGAGAGAGAGAGAGAGAGAGAGAGAGAGAGAGAGAGGAAGGGAGAAAGAGAGAGAGAGAAAGAGGGAGAGAGGGCGGGAGGGAGGGAGGGAGGGAGGAAGGAAGGAAGGAAGGAGGGAAGGAAGGAAGGAAGAAAGGGAGAGATCTGGAAACAGAATGGCAGCAGAGTATTCTCATAAATGTTGAGCACAGCTCCATGTCATCATTGTAAAAGATTGTGTGCAGTGTTATCATTAGTTTCCAGTTAATGAATATATAGTTCTACTACTTACCTATTTTGAAGATTTGCAAAAAATTCTAATTACTCATCTTTATGTGTATGTCCAATTATTTAATATATATGCTCAGTTATTTAATAATGATCAATTAACTTTGCAATAAAAATACCCAGAAACACAGTTTTGGTTTAAATGCCTACTCACGTACATTCAAAAACATTTTCCCAGTATAATCCACATCTCACCTGCTGACCCAGTGTCAACTTTCCACTTTAACTTAGTGTTGAAACTTATTATCTATGTGGGAAAAATATTCTTATACCCTGGAGAAAGCAAAAACAAAATATATCTCATAAGTCAGAAAGTTATTTTTTAATAACATTTAGTTATTTGTTATATTTTCTAGAGAAAAAAGTTTAACACAATATAAAAGCAGAATAAAAATGGTTAATACATTGTATATTGTTATATTTAAATTAGTTATTCAGAGTATAAGATACAACCATGTATTTGTCCAAACAAATCTCAAACCTCTTCTCAATGAACTAAGGAAAGTTAGTAATACACACACACACACACACACACACACACACACACACACACACACATATCTCCATTTCTATTTCCTTCTGAAATATTTCTTTCCATTTTGCAACATCTGTTACACATTTTGAATCTTATTTATTCTTTTCAGCTTCTTACATTAGGGAGGAAACACCATATTTACATACAGGCCTCTGGTTTATTTTACTTACGAGTATGGCCTCAAGTTGTATCCATTTACTTACAAAAGGCTCCAGATTATCCTTCTTTATGGATGAGTAGTGCCCCATGAGGTATAAAAATACCTCATCACTTTTACCCATTCCTTGGTTAATGGGCTTGGGCTTGTTTCCAAGATCTAGATATTACAAATTGCATTGCTATAATCATGGGTGCACATATATTGCTGAGCATGATGTTTTCAATTCTTAGGGGAAGATACCCAGCAGGGGATAGCTCCATCAAATGGAAGCTGTAATTCTAGTTTTTAGAGGAATCTCCACAATAATTTCCACAATGGTTCCATTAGTCAGCACTCCCACCAAAAGTGAAGAAGTTGGGATCGAACTTGGTTCCCTGTCCTTGCCAGGTTGGTGCTTAGACCACTAAGCAATTACCCCAGCCCTATTGCTTCTATTTTTGATAACACCAATTATTCATGAGGTGAGATGTTTTAATTTAGATTGTTTACATCTCTGGAGTGACCGATGATACTGAACATTGTGTCCTGCATTTATTTGCTATTTTTATTTCTTTATCTGAGCAGTGTTTATTCATCTCAGATGCCCATTTTTGGATTGGTTTTTAATCTTGGGAGGTCTGATATTTTTGAGTTCTTTATATGTCCTCAATAGTAATTATTTATCTGAGGAACAGCTAACAAACAGATTTTCCCACATTGTGTGCTATCTCTTCACTTTATTGGTGGTTTCTCTTGCTGTGAAAAAGCTTTTCAATAGGTGAGATCTCAGTTGTTGATGTGTGTGTGTGTGTGTGTGTGTGTGTGTGTGTGTGTGTGATGGTTCTTGCATAATAGGACATTAATCCATAATTCTTTGCCTACACCAGTGCCTTTAAGAGTGTCTTAGTTACTTTTCTCTTGTTGCTGGGGCAAAATGCCTGATACCCATAATGATGGGAGGAGAGCTTTATGCTGCTCACCATCAGTGCAGGTTTCAGTCCATACTCAGCTGGCTCCAAGGCAGAGTTGCACAGGGCAGTGAGCAGCAGCTCATGGCAGTGGCAAAGAGCAAGAGAAAATGGGAGCAGTAGTGGCAGAGAGCAACAGAGAGCAAGTCTGTCTCCCTTCAAGTGCACTCAGACCTTCTGCCCCAGGCTGGGTGTAGCATTCACACCCATAATCCCACTAGCACTCACACCCATAATCCCAGTGAATCATGAGGTAATCGCAACCTCTAGAAGTCAGCCCCATGACTGCATGAGGCTTTGCAAGGACAACTAGACACAATCCATAACAAGGGCTTTTGCTTATTTTAGTTTCCAAAACATTTAATGTTTCTGGTTGAATACTAAGATGTTCCATCCAATTTGCATTCAGTTTAGTTCATGGTGAAAGATACAGCTCCAACATTCATCTTCGTACGTACGGAGCCAGTTTTTCCACCCCCCCATTTATTAAAGAGGCTGTTATTCTTTTCGTGAATGTAATTTTTTTTCTTTTTTAAATTTATGACCAATTTTGCATGTTTATATCTGGTAATCTGAACAAATAAATTAAAGACAACAATATGCAATAGGACAACCATTGCTGAATTCCTGTCATTTTGTTTATAGAAATTATGTAGCTCTTTTGATTTTTGTTTTCACTATTTTTATTCTCTTTAGAAACAAAAAAATATTAAAGAGAAAGAAAGGAGAAAACCAAAGAACCAATACAGAGTTATAATTTCCTAGACTGTGACCATGTAACCTATTTAATTTTTAAGAAAATATTTTCTCAAAGACAGGAACAAGATAGTAATTCCATGGCTTTTCAGGTACAAGATATACTCTGGAAATGTCATTCACTTTTGTTTGCATGTAAAAAATAAAGTTATATAGGTGAGTGGAGGGTTAGAGTTAGTAGGAGTGGAATGGAGGTATTACTTCAGGATGAAGTATGCCAGGGTGCTGTGGCTCTTGTCTGTCATCTCAGAACTTCAGAGTCTGAGGCAGGAGGACCACAGTACAGTCATGGCCAGCCCAGGCTACATAAAAAAGTGAAATCCGAGCCTGCATTACATAATAAGGCTTGTCCTCAAATGAAGGAGAGAGAGACAGAGAGAGACAGAGAGAGACAAAGAGAGCACATAAATTCCTGTCAGAATGTAAAGTGTATCCTCTATTTCTCCTGTATGGGCACTCTGTTACTTTTTAGGCAGATTAAATTTTCTCCAAACTAAACTGGCTTTCCCAAGAAAACCTTTCTTCATAAAAGTCCTCTGCTCAAGAGACTTCAGAGACTCCTGTCGTGTATTGAACAAACATAAGGAAGGGGGCTGCATTACTTAACCTTCTAGATACTTAAGAGAATCTCTTTCAACCTTTAGCAAAATTGTATTGTTGATAAAGATTGTGTCTGTGGAGGAAAATCTCCAAACTTCCGGGAAGCATGGAACTTGACTAGATTCCATCTACCTGGCAGAAGAGAACCCAAGGTGAGTATTTATTTATCTTGCTTCTGTTACTTGATGAGCCCCTCACTGATGTCTGACGGATTCTTGTATTAGTCACTTTTTACTCATTGCTGGGACAAATACCCGACACTCAAAATGAAGGAAGGAAAGGTTTATTTAGCTCACAGTTACCGGAGGTTTCAGTCCATGTTTGGCTGGCCCGAGGCTGAGAGGAACAGGGCAGAGAGCATCCAGTTCAAGGCGGCCGAACAGCAACAAAATGGTGGCAGAAGCAGCCAACCAAACGGGGCAGCAGAGCAACAGCTCTTGTCTGTCTCTCTGTCTCTTCTTTATATTACCTTCAGGCTCTCTGCCTTAGGATATCTGCCCTACACGCACCCATAGTCTCAGCCCTACTCAGACTGATAATCCCATCAACACTAAATACACAATAATCCCAGGTATCATGGATCAAGTCTCAATCTATAGAAGTCCCTGCCCAATGACTATATGAGGCTTTGGAGGGACAACTAGACATAAATCATAACATTCTGCCCTGAGATCCTCAAAGTCACATATATATCCCTTTTTACAAAAGACATTTTAGTCCATCTGGAAGAGTTGCCAAAGTCTCAATAGCTTTAGCATTGCTGAAAAGTCCAAAGCCCAAGTCTCCTGCAAGAGCCAAGGCAAACTCTCAACTGTGAGCCCCTGTACAATAGAAGAGTTAAACATATCTAACATTCAAAGGCATAAGAGAAACATTACAATTCCAAAAGCTGCATACAACAGGGTAATACAAAACACTGGGACCAACACATGTCCAAAATCCAGCAGGATAAACATTAAATCCCATAGTTCCAACTGGAACATCCGAAGCAGTCTGCACTGAGTTGTGAGCATCATGCAACTCCGCTCCTACGGCACTATTGGTGGTAATTCCCATGGCTTCTCTCTTAGGCTGGCTTGGCTCTCTCTTAGCACGATTCACGTTCCTGGCTTTTTCA
Source organism: Myocastor coypus (assembly GCA_004027025.1). NCBI lineage: Eukaryota > Metazoa > Chordata > Mammalia > Rodentia > Myocastoridae > Myocastor > Myocastor coypus. Next base: position 65,825 of record PVJA010003773.1, on the reverse strand, counting down.
AACTTCTGGGGTTTCCACTGAACAGGCTTCTCACACCCAGCTTTACACACTTCCCCCTCAGGGGCACACTGCCTGGCCTCCCAGGCCTTCTTCTGAAATCAAGGTGGAAGCCTTCTTAACCTCGGAATTCCCACATTCTGCATACGCCTATGTGGATAATGCCAAGGGTTGCTGCCAGCTACAGCAGTACCCGGGCTTCCTTGGTCGAAGGGGTCAAGGTCCTAGATCGCTGAGCACTCTGACCCTGATTCCGAAAAACATATTCTCCATGCGGGCGCCATTTTGGAACCTAGTTTGGTCGCTGCCGCCACTTTGGAACTTGAGTCTCTGCGACTTTCTTCTCAAGGCAAAGCCTCTCTCCCTTGCAATTCTGAGGCTGCAAAGGGTGAAGAGCTGCCACCTCTTGTGATGCCTTCAGGCCACCCTTTTGATTCTCTGGTTCCTTCCAAGCAGTGGAGATCCTTTTAGCTCCATATTTGCAGTCCACAGCTTTCTTGGTGTTTCCTTTCTGGCCAAACTCACAATATTTTAAGTCATCTTTCTTGGCTCTTTGCTCTTGATTTTCAACATAAATCTGGCTAAAAGCAACCAATAACAACCATGCCACCGCCCCGATAGTTTGCTGCTTTGAAATGTCTCTTGAAAGATTAATTAGTCTGCCATGCTTAATTTCATTCTTAGGCAAAGTTTCTACGCATGAGCAAAAATTCCAAAAGAGTTTCAGCCAATCCATAGCACAAATCATTTGGAGTCCAATGACCAATGCTGTGCTCTTTTCCAGCAGAAACCTCATCCTGGTCTTTACAGGCAGTCCTTCTGCCCATCCTCTCCTCTGAGCTCTTACCAGAATTGCCCAACCTGAGCAGCTGAAGCTGTTCTAGTGCTTTGTTTTTACCCGACATCTCTGAACTTTTCCTATCTCTTCCCGTAAGCCATTCCCAAAAGCTTGTAATCCACATTGTCAGGTATAGTCACGGCAACGACCCCACTTCTCTCGTACCAAATTCTGTATTAGTCAATGTTTACTCATTGCTGGGACAAATACCGGATACTCAAAATGAAGGAAGGAAAGGTTTATTTAGCTCACAGTTCGTGGAGGTTTCAGTCCATATTCGGCTGGCCCAAGGCTGAGTGGAACAGGGCAGAGAGCATCCAGTTCACGGCGGCGGAACAGCAACAAAATGGTGGAAGAGGTAGCCAACCAAACATGGCAGCAGAGCAACAGCTAGAGCTTGAGTCTGTCTCTCTGTCACTCTATATTACATTCGGTCTCTCCGCCTTAGGATGTCCGCCCTAGACCACACCCATAGTCTTAGCCTTACTCAGGCTGATAATCCCATCAGTACTAAAAAACAATCCCAGGGATCATGAATCAAGTCTCAGTCTATAGAAGCCATGTCCCATGATTGCATGAGGCTTTGGGGGGACAACTAGACATAAACCATAACAATTCTCCAAACGTATTTGTTAAAAAAAAAAAAAAAATTCTTTTGTTATAAAGGATTGAGAAGATGCTATTTCCATTTACCTGTATTTAGCCAAAATTTATTGCTTACTGTATGCGTGGAAAATTATATCAGCAAGGGTGGGCTCATAGCCCATAGTTTTCGTTAGATCTTATCCAACTTAATGCTTTTAAAAACCGTATGAGTGGGCTGGTGAGATAGTTCAGCGGTCTAAAGCATCTGCCTAGGCAAGCTTAGGCAACCTCAGGGGCCGCGGTTCAATCCCCAGCACCACATGCTGTGCCAGCCCCACTCCCAGGGCAGGCTGAGCCAGCTCTAGCATAAATAAATAAATAAATAAAGTTAAAAAAAAAAAAAACCGTATGAGTGTACCATTACCAACTATTTTGTGTGGATCAATTACTACAAAAGTATAATTCCTTATACTGTTTATGATTTTCTATTTTGTTATATTTAATATAGTGGTTTAAAGCCTCATAGGAAGCCATATGAGCTTTACAAATCCCTCTGATCTTTGATAGTTCTTGTGCCTACAGCCAGTGTGTTGACAATGGTAGTAGTGATTCAATCCAAAGTATTCAACGACCAAACAAAACATATATTATTCTTTTTTATTTAGTTCGTCTTCAATACAATAACACGCAAACATGCACACCAGTGTAGACAGTTGTGTAAGTGGAAAGAACTGCAACTGGCCCGTGCCATGTGTGCAAGCCAGTTAGGGAAGTGGCTGCATGCGCTACGACATTGCTTCTTAAATTTCAGTGTACACAGGGGTTATTAAAATGTGCGTTCTGATTGAGGAGGGTTAGGATGGTGACCACAAACTGTCACTTATGCTTTTGTTGGTCTTCAAGTTGCAGTTTCAATAGGAAATTGCTTCTTAACCACAAACTTTCATTACATTGTAAACATCATCTGTTTGTTTCCATAGCTTTTTTTTTTTTTTTCAGTATATGTTTACTCAGAAGAGTTTTTCTATGTAATTTAGATCGGTGCTATGGCATGAATGCTTGTTTCCCGCTAAAATTCCCATGCTGACATCTTAAACACCCCTGGAGTGGGTGGATATGAGAAGAGGACTCTGGAAAGCAACTGGCTCAGAGGGACACAGCTCTCATCCCTGGGACTGGCTCCATGATGGTCCCATCAGTAAGAGCTAATTGGCCCTTTTCCTTGGGTAACTGCACAGCAGGAAGGTCCCTTTTGTGACGAGCAAAACAGAAGCTCACCTGATGCCATATTTGAGGTGCTTTGCCCATGGGCTTCCAAGAATTCAGAATAGCAAGAAATAAATTCCTGCTGTGTGCTTTATAGCCAGGTTACGCTGTTTGGTTTTGGCAGTATAAATGCAGAGCCTTGGTAAGCTAGCAGATAGCAGAAAACGAGTCTCTCTGAACTTCAGCTTTCCTGAGTACACAAGCTCAACAGTGTGGTCAGTAAACACCGGACTCAAGGATTCATTTCAGTCTAAAAGAGTTTGGCCTGAGTACATTACTTGGAAATCTAAGCAGCTCAGCAAGGTAAAAGAATTGTCTGAATAATGGAAATTTAGATACAAAGAAAATATGTAGAACACAGCAACACAAACAAAAGAAATGACCGCATAATGCTTTCATTTCTGTTTATGAAGGCAACATGTGTTATATAGAATGATACTTTTGGGAAAATTATAGTGTTTCTAAAACTACCAACATCCAATTGTGTAGTTAGTGGCTTTCTTGTATTCTGTGGAGAAAATCATGTTCCAGTAAATACTTTTACTAATGCGAGTAACTATTCTCTTCTGATATATGTGAGTCATTTTTCAGCAAACAGATGTGAGCATTGCAAAATGTGAATACTGCTGCAAGGAAGCAATGGATCCCGAAAAACCTATAAATTTATAAGCAGGAAAGAATATGAAATGAGTTCCAGCTTTTTGTGGACCAATTTTAGAGTCTGACAGTTTGGTTGTGCTCACGTCTAAGGAGATATAGCAAGGCCAACACTTGTCAAATAGTTGCTAAGCAGGATGAGACAGCAAAAGGCATAATAACTAAGGAAGCAAAGTCATTTCAACTTAAGATGCATCCCCAGTTTTTCTCCAGTGGGGGTCTTACTAAGTCACTAATGTCATGGCTTAGATATAGATGTTCCCATAAGCCTTATCAGCTTGTTGGTGGCACTTTCCAAAGGTGGCTATATACCTGGTGTGTGTGATACTAAATTAAACCACTTACTGATTTACCATAGTTCTGAGTGTGGACGATGGGAAGGTTACTTTTATATGAGTGGTTCCAGATCAAAGGTTTATAGCCTAGGTAGGAGAAAAGAGAAACACAGAAGACAGAAGCCTTTGCTCCTGCTTCTTGGGAGGCACTCCAGTCCTCACCTTCACCTTGGACGTTGTCTTCTGGCTGCTAGCACAGACACTCCAGTCTTTCCATTCAGACCTTTCACCTTTCCGGTGCAGACCCTTGGCCTGCTGATACGGACTCAAACAGCACAGTACAGTGAACTCCAGGCCTTTGACCTTCACTCAGTCCTTTGGATCTCCAGCATGCAGAAAGACCTTCTGCGTTCTTTCATACCTAACTAGGCAGGCAGCCACAGTTAATCCTTGTTTATTTATTTATTTATTTTTATGGCCAGCTCAGCCTGCCCAGAGGGCAGGGCTGGCGCAGCATGTGGTGCCGGGGATCGAACCGCGGTCCCTGCAGCCGCCTAAGCTTTCCTAAGCAGGCGCTTTAGACCACTGAGCCATCCTGCCGGGCCCCACCACAGTTAATCCTTATATGATAATATCACCTGTCTGTCAAGCAGTGACGATGTCCTGAGTTAGATCTGTTATTCTCGAAACCACTGAGATAGATTTTGTATCAGAGAACTAGGGTCATTGCTGTGTCTGTACCTAACTAGGTGACTCGGGAGCCTTTGGAACTGGCTTTCTGGAAGAGTCTGGATAGGTTTGGTGATGCTGGCCAAGTAAGCAGCCCTCAGATGCTTTAAGCTGGGCCTGATGGGAGGTCCTAGTCACAGGTCAGAAGATCAGAGTGTTGACAACAATGTATCCAGTAAGGACCAGGCTCAGGAGGTTTCAGTTAGGAACTGAATTTATATTGGCTGCTGGACTCCAGAAAATGTGTTCTTTGTTTTGGCAGAGAAATGTGTCTGCATTTTTCTCTTGTCCAAAGGAACTGTACTTAAATCTAATGGCAGTAGACTAAGTAAGCTGGTAGGAGAAATTTCCAGGCAACCCAATGTTGAGGTAGTAGCCCAAATACTTTTGGGGATTTTAGCCAAATATATGATCAGAATCAAGAGCAGACAGCCTAGCAGAATAATCTACAACAGTTAAGTTTGGCCAGAGAGGAAGTTCCGATAAAGTTCCAAATTGCAAAAGTGAAGTAGAGAGGAGAATGTGATAGCTGAGAAAGAAGGGGATGATAGAAAATATGTGGCCTGAGCCGGGCGTGGTGGCGCACGCCTGTAATTCCAGCACTCGGGAGGCTGAGGCAGGAGGATTGGTGCGAGTTCGAGACCAGCCTGGGCTACAAAAGTGAGCTCAGGACCAGCCTCAACTGCATAGCAAGACCCTGTCTCAAAAAGATAAAAAAAAAAAAAAAAGAAAATATGTGGCCTGAGGACATCACAAGAACCAGTAAAACTCCAGTCTCTGTAGCCTCAGAGAAGCAAAGGCAGAAGACTGTGCTTTGAGAAGAGAGGCCTTGAGCACCATGTTCCAGAACGGTGGCAACTTAGGCTATTTATTCCTGAGGATTTGGTTCATTACACTGAGAAATTCAGGAACTCGGGCTCTACAACCAAGAGAGAAAGAAGCCTGGCTACTGGTTCAGGTGGCGGCAGGCCTTGGCATTACCCTCATGATGCTGCTTTTAGATGCAGGCAGAACACAAGAGATGTGGAAGGCATCCACCCAGATTTCGGAAGAAGGCTTGGGAGGGCAGGCATGGTGCTCCTGAGAGGCAGTGTGTGGAGATGTGAGTGTGAAGCCAAAGGCAGACACACAGCTCTATCGTTACGATGTGAAATCATCTTCCAGATACAGCAATACTGGAGAAGAGCTCACCCTCTCTTTTCTTTGTTACTGTTTCCATAACTAAGTTCAAGGCCACATCTATCTGTAAGGGGCTGATGTAACAAGGGTTATTCCTAGAAGAGAGGTTACTGACAGGTAACAACAGGCTATTATTAACTAAAATATACATACAGAGCAATGGCAAGACAAGGAACTAAACTCCTGTATGCTTCCTGTCCCTTATCCCACTAACTGTCAGGATACTGTACAAAATATCGAGTTTGACAATTATAATCCCAAAATACAACCACTCCTGTGAAGTAACAAAAAATAACATTTAAAACACATTCTATCTTAATACATGACTTTATAGGTATGCAATTTAAATATCTGGAAGGACAAGCAAGACTTTCCCAGAAGATCATAAGTGTCCTGTACGTGTAGTGGCACTGAATATATTTGCACACATGCATTAAATGAGGCTATACTTTTAAAGTAAGGAGGCACACCAGCATCTAGAAACTTTTTCATTCCATGTGACATACATATGTATATGTAACACTTAGAGGGGACTTTAACAACTTCAGTTCCTAAGAGGCTTTAAGATTATTCTTTCTAATACACAGAACATGCTTAAGTAAATGCAAAGGAATTGAAATTATTTCATACATGGTATCTGAACCTAGTAAAATGAAATTAGAAATCAGTAGCAAAGGAAACCACAAAAAATTTATAAATATGTGGAAATTAAATGGCCCTCTACTGAACAACAAAGAATAAATCAAACAGTGCCTATTATTGAATGATAGTGCACATACAGCGGATCAGAACTCATGTGATACAGTGAAAGCAGTCCTAAGAGGGAATTGTATAGCAATGAGCACCCATGTTAGGAAGACAGAATGAGCTCAAATAAACCACCTACTGGTGAATCGCAAACTTCTGTAAACAGAGAAACAAGTCAAGCCCACAGCTTATATACGGGAAGAAATGACAAAGATCAGAGCCGAATTTGATGCATCTAAGACTTGGAAAACAACACAAAGAACCAACGAACCAAACTGGTGGTTTTTGAAAGATTAAGTAAAAGTGATAAATTGTTAATCAATGTTACCAATGAAAAGAAAGATTCAAGTTCATATAATGAAGAAATAAATGTGTGAAATCACAACAGATCATGTAGAAATCCAGAAGATCATCAGTACCTATGTGGAGAAACTCCATTCTTTTTTTTTGTCTTTTTGAGACAGGGTCTCGCTATGCAGTTCAGGCTGGCCTTGAGCTCACTTTTGTAGCTCAGGATGGTCTCGAACTCGCACCAATCCTCCTGCCTCAGCCTCCCAAGTGTTGGGATTACAGGCGTGCGCCACCACGCCCGGCTAGAAACTCCATTCTAACAAAATGGAAACAGATGAAAGTGATGGACTTCTAGATACATATGAACTACCAAAGCAGAATCAAGAAGATACAAAAATTTGAAATAACACAATATCAGCTGATATAATTGAAAATGTAATTAGATCCTACTACCAAAAGAAAAGCCCAGACAGATACAAAACTGAGATCTACAAGAACTCTGGTAAGGATCAACCAGGTGTGGTGGAACATGACTGTGATCCTCCCACTAGGGAAACTGAGACTGGGTGAACATTGCAAGTTCAAGTCCAGCCTGGGCCACAAACTGAGCTCAAGGCCATCCTGAACTGCATAGTGAGACCCTGCCTCAAAAGGACAAAATAAAAGAAGGAAAAAAATCTGGAGAGGACCTAATGTCATTACTCCTCAAGCTCTTCAATAAAGTAGACAGTCAAACAATACTCCCAAACTCATTTCTGGAAATAAGAATCACCCTGATACTAAACCAGAGAAAGATTCAGTCCAAAGGAGAACCACGGGTCAATGAACACTAATACAAAAATCTTCAACAAGGTAGTGATAAACAGAATGGCAGCAGATCATCAAGAGACTATAAGCCATGACCCAGTAAGACTCAATCTAGAGAAGGTTCAACGGGTACAAATCAGTAAAAGTAATAGACCATATCGACAGAGTAAAAGACAGAAATCACAACAGATGCAGAATAATCTTTCAACAAAGTTCCACACTCGTTCATGATTAAAAAATAAAAGAAATGATCCTACAGAAATTGAAATAGGTGATCTCAATCTGATAAAGACAAACTATGAGAAACCAACAGCCAACATCATACTAAATGGACAAAAACCCAAACGCTGGGATATGTGGTTTTATTTTGTCATAGGTCTGAATCCTCTTTACATCACATTGTGTGCCTTTAGGAAATTTTCTTTTACAAGGTTGGGGGGAATATTCTGTTCAGCTTTTAATATTACCTACGTAGGCTTTCTTAAAAGAAGACCAGAAAATCTTCCCAGAGGGTGGTGGGCATTTCTAATGAACCAAAGATTCAGTGTTACTTTACCATTTCTCTATGGTAATTACAGAACCCCTAATGCCTTACTCTGCAGGATGGGTGAGGTCTTTATTCTTCCACAGCTAAAGATTCTATAGTGTCCTCCAGCCCAGTACCTGGATCTACGAAGTTCCAGGGTACCAAGAGAAGTTGACCCCACTCAGCAGAGGTCCAGTGGCGATCGTGTTTGCCACCACTGGAAGTGGCATGCCCTGCAAGGTGCCATGGCTGGCAGGGCCTTTGCCTGGGCAGCAAGGCTGGGCCCCAAGACCCTGAGGTCTGAGGAGTCCAGGCTGTTTACTGCCTCCAGCCTGTGGTCATGAAAGAAAGGAATATATATACATATATATATATATATATATATATATATATATATATATATGCCTTTGATAGGCTGTTTATATGACTTTCTCAGAGTACACTTCTTCAAAGCTGCTCTGAGGTGCATGGGAGAGGAAAGGATCAATATCTGAGAAAAGACAGGGCAGCCGGAGTTCCTGCCTCGAGTTGGATGAATACACCGAAGTGAACACAGCCGAGAGAAGACTGAAGAAGCTGGAGGGTGCGTTGATGATTGACCCGAGTCCCGGGGAAAGGGACCATGAACCTGAGGAGCAGTTTTGGGTTTAGAGGGTGACAGCAGTCTTATGGATTTGGGCATAGGGCAGTTATAAATAACCTGATTTTGAACCCTTGACTTAGTAACCAAAGCAGAAGCCCAGCTGGAAAATAAGTGAGAAAATGGATAGACGGCCTGAGCTGAAGCCTGAACAAGTGTGCCACTGGGATACAGAGATACATGAGACATCGGTGCAGAGGAGCTTCGGGACATCTTTTGCCAGATTATTGTCAATATTACTGATATTTAACTGGCAGGGAACAAGCTGTGCTTTGTGCCTGATAAAATTATTGTTTAATTTTTGCATCTTTGCCATATATATTAATTAAATCCATCTTGGAAAATGGGAACATATGCCTATCACACTTGATCAATAAACACATAATGTTGCAGTTGAACAACACCCTGACAAACGTGAAGCTTGGACGCAAGTGAAAGAAGCAGAAGCTTTTTTTGTTTTTCTTTTTTTGGTGGTATCAGAGATTGAAGTCACCACCTTGTGCTTGCCAGGCAAGCACTTTTTCTACTGAGCCATCTCCCCAGCCCCCAGAGGTGAATTTCTGAGCCCAACTGTGGAGGCCGTGATGGAACCAACAGTATTTTGTGCTTGAGTATTTTAGGTGTAAGTTTTATTTAATATCATCCAAACTCCAGTGAGGGAGATGCCATGATGATCTCCAATGTACAGATGAAGAAAGCGAGTCTTGGAAAGACTGTGCAAAGATTAGGGAGTCTGCTTATGAAGCCATTTAGCTCCTCCTTTGAAAGGAAGATGGTGGGGGACAGTGGGATCTGCAGGGAAGTGTGAAGCGTCCCTCGCTGGAGTGCAGACTACGGCAGGAGCGCCTCAAGAGCACAACTTCAACTCTTGTCCTGGAAAGAGGTAAAGGTGCAGATATGTAGACTACTGTGCTTCGGTCACTCCAAACTTACACATACTTTGCTATTGTGCCTAAAAAGTACTTCTATAAATAATTCAAAGTTGCCTTCAGATATTAAAATGTGAGAATAGGAGGTACAAAGTAATGATTCCCATGATTTTGTAAAGTGTTCAAAAGAAAAGTTGCATGCTGCACTATTGCCTTTGGGATAAACGTAGTTTTCAAAGTATTACATATTAAATATGCAGTTTTAGAAATTTTGATTGCTCATTTTGTCTCCTGTCCATGTAGCTAAAAATTCTACAGAATCAAATATAGTGGAACAGCACCGCCTCGCTATTTTGTAGTTTGACTTTTCATGGACTCTGTTTTGCGGGTTTTCAAAAATATTAATCTAAATTATTTATCACAATTTTTTGCTATACTGCACTACTGTAAAGTGTATGGACGGTGTTAAAATTATGTAGGTTTACAAGCTTAGAAAATAGTTAAGAACATTAGAATTGTTTTTTAAAGTGTAGGAAAGGTTTTTAAGAGTGTGGGAGGGGTTCATAAAAGCATAAAATACATATACAAATGCTAAAATAAATATAATGTTGCTGCTTTACTGATTTTTTTCACTTATCATGGGTATATGGCCCATAACCTCCACAGAAAAATCAGTGAGAGATCACCCAATATGTTAATATGCAACAGTTTTGAAAATTGAGTGAGGTTTTTGAGAATTGGGTAATTATCAGTACTTAACGTAGTACTACTTACAGATACATTTACTGAATTTGGTAGCGATGCTTACTTTCAGAAAGAAATTAGAGTTTTACAATGGAATCAGCTTTCAGGTGCTTTCTGGGAAGCAATAACATTTTTTACTGCAAGATATAATACATACCCACTAAATGAATTAAATATACCTAACAGCAAAATTAAGTGCTTAGTCCAGATGTTTAAAAATTTGTATTAACATAATTTCTATGAAATAGAAATTGTGTATTATCAAGAAATTCAAATTTTAAGGCCCATAACTCCATAAAAATGTTTCTGTGTATCTGATTTACTTGGTCTCTGTTTTGATGTTTATAAGCATAAATAGATACAAAAATTTATTTGCTCATTTATTTCCTCATAGAATCCTAGAAAGGCAACATCTAGCAAGAAATGAATTAATTTTGAAAAGTCAAAACACCATTTGCACATTTAGTGGAATAACGAGACACTTATTTTTGTTGCTATACCAATATTCTGAGCAGGCATAATGCAATGACCAAAAATTTGGTGAGAAACACTGTCATATTTTTAATATCCAAAATTTTAAATAGTTTCCAAACTTGGGCTTTTTAATTTGCTCATGCAACAGATACTTCAAGAAATTCAAAGTTGTGCAGTCGAACATTCCAATAGATCTTGAATTTGCATAACTATGAATATTAAAACACCAAAGTAAGGAAACTATGCAGCATCAGCCTCTCCTCGTCTTTGACTCCGCCGGCTTGTCTCGCTGGTCGCGTTGAGGGTTCCTCTGCTCACTTCCGATGGAAATCGTAAGTTGACAAGATGCAGCTCTGCTAGCAGCCCTGAGGCCACCGCACACCGCAGACAGTGCTGGATGTCCTCGGGTGACCCAGACTGCTGCTGGTCACTGCTGCTCTGGGGCTGTCATCGGATGCTGCCTTGTGCGAACACTACCCGTGACCCGAGGGCGTGCTGACACTGGGTGAAGCTGACTGCTGCAGTACGCGTTGGCAGCAAACACCGCTGCGAGACCGCTGGGCCCTGCCGTTGATCTTCACCGGGTAACAGTTTGTGGCTCTCCACACAGTTGACGCTCTAAGTGTCTACTCTTTCTTTTGAAAGAGTTACTTGGTCTGTAATATTCCTGACAAGAACCCTGAATAGGTTTACAGGCCCTTACGAGTCCGTACTCCCTACTCAAGAGAAACCAATCAGGAGCACGTCACAGAACTGGCGGAGTGAGTCTCTGTTTCATCGGGCATGCGCAGCAGCACAGTCTTCAGTCCACCGGAAGGAGCCTCCTGAGATTGAACGCAGAAGCACGCATTGCCGCTGCAGATCGGAGCTCGCCTCAGATTGGGGCCTGCCAGTTGGTCCAGGTTCAGGCTTCCGATTGGTCCACGTGGTGTGGCTCTAGGACCGCAGCAGCTGCTACAGTGATTCCGAGAGGCCAGAGCAACGCAGCGGCTAGAGATTGATGGTGGCCGTGTCTCTGAGAAGCACAAAGGGCTGAAACAGCATGGGTCAGGAGGGCAAGACGCGCTCGTCGTAATTAACTGCGGTTGGCAGAGACCGGGGATGTGAGTCGAGGGCCTGGATCTCTCAGGCTCCCGATCTTCGCCACTCAGGGTTGTCCTCTCCTGCCTTCTCTAAAGGTATGAACACAGTGGCAGGCAGGGAGGGGCAGCGTAGCCGAAAGCTGAGCTGTACTCTGGCCAGAGCTCCCAGGAGGACAGGGGCAGCTAAACAACCAGGAAGAACATTCCAGCAAGTTACCCCAGCAGGCTGGGGTGAAAGGTGATGTGGAGTAAAAGCAAGTGAGCGGGAGAGGCACAGCAGCCAGGCGCGAGGTCAGACAGGACAGGGGCACTCCGGGGTGTCTCCTGGGTCTGTGCGGTCATACTAGCCATACATTATGTACTTAGTGGAGCGTCTCACAGCACGGGTGAGATTCGCAGTGATCCTTCCTCTTTTTCAACCTCCCAAGTGCTGTAGTCGTAGGCGCACTCCAACCTCAATCAACATCTCAGCATGCCCTGGGGGTGGGGCAGGCACGGCATTCTGGGGATCGAACCCCCAGCTCCCACATCTGCCTGAGCAGGCGCTTTAATCTGCTGAGCTATCTGGCTGGCCCATGATATATATTTACAGTGGAACTTGGAAGACTATGTTCCCTCACTGACTATTGGCTTTTCATGCTGGGGATCACGCATCTGGATTTTTGAAGGTCATTTCCAAGGTAGAATTTTAAACATTTTGTTTTTGTTTTTTTTTTTTACTCAACAACTTTCTAGACGTTTCTTCTTATTTTGGCTTTAACAATCTAAGTATAGTACTCTTAAGCTTTTCTTTATTTGCTTAAAATTAAGCTTTTTAAAGTTTAGCTGCTATCTGAAAATTAGGCAGGGATATATTCAGACATTATCTCTTCAAATATTTCGTCCATTTTCCACCACTCTCACTGATATCCTAAGTATAGACATATTGGGCTTAACTGGACTTTAGAAATTCTATTGTGCTAATTTCCCTTTGTCTTCATTTCACTACACAGATTTGTTACTCTGTGCAATTTCTAGTGACTTGGCCCAAGGTTCATAATCGTTTTTTCCCTTCTCATGAGTCCTATGTACTGAGTCCCACCTCTGATACCGGCCACTCCTCCCAGCCTTATTTCTCTCTCGCGTTTCAGCTCCCTTTTTTGGTAGCATTGCAGACGCCTTCCTTCACCTGTCTACAAGGGTTCACATTTTCCCCCAGGTAACTGAACCCCACTGAAATATTTGCCTGAGTCTCTCAACATGCAGACCACCATGGGTCCGGCTGAAAGACTACCTGTCTTCTGGGACCAACCCAAGTTTTTACTTGTTGCCTTGTTTTGTATTGAAGGTAAGCTCTTCAGGTAAAAATAATAGCGTGAAGTCAGTATGCACCTTGCCTGCCCCTATTCTGTGCTTCTGCAAACTTTCAGTTTAAGAATTTGAGCCAATGCCTTCTGTCCTTGAGCTGCCCTCGGTCCTTGCTTTGGTTACATTAAATCCTGTGCAGGCTTGAAATGTCTCCAGTGTTGAATTTCTGCTACATTTTTGCTTAAAATAAGATCTGGGTTGCTAGGGAGTTTCTCTCAGTGTTCCTGTTCTACCTTTACATTTTATGACATTCAACCAGGCATGGTGGTGCACGCCTGTAATCTCAGCACTTGGGAGGCTGAGGCAGGAAGATGGCTGCTAGCTTGAGGGCAGCTAGGGCTATGTAGTGAGTTCAAGACCAGCCTAGACTCCATAGGGAGACCCAGCCGAAGAAGAGAAAACTGTGAGATTCTTCAGGCCTGGGCCGTGCTGCTGCTGTCACTGTGTCGTGCTTTATACTTAACTGATGCGTTATGTTGGGAGCAGAGGTGGACTGTATTCCTTCTGCTCTGGTTTAGTCTACTGGGCTATTTCATGTGAAATGCTGGACTAGACCTTTGAAATATTCATGCTGGTCTCAACCTCAAGTAATCTCCTAGAGCTAGTAAATTCCATTTGTCCAAGCACAGCTCAAGTTCCTATCAGTGCAAAATCTCCGGAGCCTAGGGGCGGTGGAACTGACGATCCACCCTCAGCGGCGGCGGCGGAACTACGGCAGGCACTAACGCAGCACTGAGGAGTGAGTTCCTCACTCGAACCCAGCGAAACATGGCCACGTGACTGCTCACCATGGGAAAGGATGACCGGTCCAGTGTCTTGGCCTCCTCAGAGATGCAGGCGTTTCTGTCTCATGTCACAGGAGAGTCTAAGGACTTGTTAGCTGCCTGCGCCCTCGTGCCACCTAACCACCATTGACCAAGGTGGGGTGCACGGCACTGCTGAACTTTTCTAGATGGCACAGCACTAGTAAGTTCTACCCTTAAAACTAGATGACAGTACAAAAGTGGCCCGCAGAAGAGGCGTTTTCGGTCAGGTCTTTTGTCCTGCTCCTGATTCCTGTCATGCACCCTTGGCCAGAGGTGGGTTCCAGTTCTCCTTTATGTCTGAGGCTTCCGTTATTCGTAAATAGTCAACATGGTGCGTGCTGAGACTTGAAGAGTTTGTTAGAATTTCATCTTTCTTCTGCCTGCCCCTGTGATATGGATACTTCCTTGGACGTCTTGCTAATGACGTACCAGCCCCCTGTATCTGTTCTCCTCGGAGACCCTGATATCACTTGGATCTCAGATTACCGGTTTGATATTTGAGCTACCCGATGTGTTCTAAGATTTCAATGTTTCTTAAGATATTTTTTCATGTTCTTGTTGATATCACAAACAGTATCATTTTTTAGTTTTTTGCTTTCTAGTTAAAGATAGAACTCAAGGTAGGATATTTATGAATATAATCTGGCATAGATGAGATTAAAAACATTTTTCATTTCTGGATATAGTTTCTTTTAAAAATAACTACATGTTAAAACATCACCCACTTTTTAGTCACATAAAGCACGGTTATTCATGCAGTCGTGTATAATTTCTACATGACAATTTAGACTTTTAGCTGATGGCTATTTATTTATTTATTTATTTATTGCAGGACTGGGGATTGAACTCAGGCCCCTGTGCTTGCCAGGCAAGAACTTATTCCACTGAGCTATCTCTTTGGTCTTAGCTGATGGCTACTTACAGAAAAAATCATTATAAGCTTTTTCCATGACATTCATCATTAGATTCTTAAATATATATAGGAATCTGGGGAAGAATTTCTAAGGAATATTTGTATGAGATGTTAAATTTATTCACATGCTTTTTGTTTCTTTTGTGTTTTTGAGACAGGGTCTATCTATGCAGTTCAAGCTGACTTTGAGCTCACTTTGTAGCCTGTGCTGGGCTCAAACTCCAAACAACCCTTCTGCCTCAGCTTCCAGAGTGCTGGGTTTACAGGTGTGCACCACCACACCTGGCATTTGAAATGTCGTTCTAATATGAATGGTAAAGTGAGTAACTATAGCTCCATTTTAAGTCTCCTGGGGATGTTTTTCTAAAACAGAAACCACTCCTCCGAAGCAGCTGAATTAGACTCATGTTTAAGATACTCATGGTTTCAAGGAACGGCCACTTTCATCGCTGTTCATTGGTGTTCATGGGACTTTTATGGTCGTGACTCCCTCTTTCCCTCTCCCTTTTAATACAGTGTCTCTAGTGAAAGCAGGACACTAACTCGGTAGCTCCCCCAGTAGCTACCTTATTGGTTCATTTGCAGAATGGACTAATTTGACCCCCTCTAATAGTCTTATTGGAGAAATTACAGTGGAAGGGTATCTCCTGCATTGTATAAGTATGAATGATAGCTGTCCCTAGCCTGCCTGGCCTATGCCAGAAGGCTGGAGCATCCATGGTGGATGCTGAGAGCTTGCTCTGAGAGCCAGGGGACGGCATCATGCTGACAGGGGAAGACTGAATGGCAGCAGCGCTGCCCTCCCTCCCTTCTCCCTTATGTGTTCTGGGGTCTGGTGCCACAGGGTGGGTCCACCACACCAAAAGATGGAGAACAGCTGAGCCAGTCCTTAGGCTTCGCAACTTCTCAAGTTGATGCAGTTGCTTAATCGTCATCGTAACACCTTACATTTAATTGAATAACTTTTTAGTCTTCTTAGTTGAGGTTATAGGACACACTGTTATCAACGGAGACAGTTTGAACAAGTCAAACACTCATAAACTTCATTGATAATGACTATGAAGTTTTATAAAATAAGAGATATGTATGAATAAGGACTTTATTTCACTTAGCTGGGCAGGTATTGTTTCTGGTGTTTTGTTGTTGTTGTTGTTATTGTTCTCTTTAAATCAATAAAATTGAAAAAAATATTGAGGTTATTTTGACAACTATATTTATTAATTAAAACACTGATCAATTATATTAAGACCTAGTAAGTTCATTGCAATCATGGGTATTTGGCACTAAGATAGAATTAAATTTTTAAGTTTCACTTCTCAAAGCTATAAGTTAGTGGCACTCAGTACCCCCATGCCCAGTGTCAGTTGCCCCACCTACAGGATATGCTGAGATGGCAACTGAGCCTGGGCGTGGCGGCACGTGCCTGTAAACCCAGTGCTTGGAAGGCTACCAACAGGAAGATCCCTAGGAGTCCCATCTGTGTAGTGAGACCCTGTGGACCCCATAGATCCTGTCCTACATACAGGAAAAAAGAAAAAAAGTAGAACAAACTATTATCTCTAAGCTTCAGGCCCTTCAAATATTCACATGGAGACCAAATAGCACCTGATGGCCTCTGTGAGGGCTGGAGGACACAGTGCGTGAAAGAATCCTGGCTGACAACCTGACACTGCCTTAGCGCCTCGAGTATTGGCATGAGTGAGGATGAAAATGGGGACTGGTAGTTGTAAAGTCACTGTTATATTTCTTAGATTCCGAGTTTCCAGAAGGCAAAAGCTTTGTTTGCAGATTTCACTCTTGATTATTTCTTTTCTCCAGATGATAGCCCTAGTTTGAAAATTCTTACAGAAACAAACTCATCTCTATTGGCCTTGCTCCATATAGCCACATAACCCTAAAATATATCTTGATGATGTTACTGTCTTGTTCTACTAATGCAGTAGAGAGAATAATGAGACTATTCCATCATGTCCTTCTCTTTTAGATGTGCTCAAATGCAGAAGGAAAGAAAGACCATCGTGAGCTCAGTTAGCTTGGCCTGACAGAACCTCTGCGTAGAATTCACAGACCGGCACTGGCACTTGTTCCATTTTCTCCTTTCCCGGCTCCCGCTGCCGTACATGTTTTCCAGATGACAATTCCACTGGACTCTTGCCTGAAGGCCCTTGTCACTTCGGATTCATTCCTTGCCTGATAGTTGCTGCCTACAAGGGTCTGTCCCCAAGAAAATGTAAAAGCACGATAAATATCATGCCCCATTATAAGTTTAGTAAAATAAAACCACAGGAGAATTTTTTTAAGGTTTGCAAGGTCTTCTCAGTTGTGTGCTGTTGGACCTTCCAGAACATACACTGCCCTTGATGTATTTGTAGAAAAAACATGAGCCAAGGCAGCCATAGTTTTATTAAAAATAAAAATATGGGCCCGGCGGGATGGCTCAGTGGTCTAAAGCGCCTGCTTGGGGAAGCTTGGGCGGCTTCAGGGACCTCAGTTCAATCCCCGGCACCACATGCTGCGCCAGCCCTGCCCTCGGGGCGGGCTGAGCCGGCCATAAAAATGAGTGAATAAACAAACAAAAGTTCTGAAACAAGAATAAAAATAATAAAAAAAATAAAAATAAAAATAAAAATAAAAATATGTTCATGAAAAATGAGTCACTAAAAGTTCTGAACATTTATTTTTGATAAAAATTCCAAACAAAAGTTATAATAATCAGGCAGAGCCTGTGTATCTAAAAATATACCTTGACTTGGTGCAATATATGTTCAATATGTGTTTTATTCGCCTCTTGTGTTATGCAGTCTGAATAAAAGTGATATTAATGACCTGAAAATGTACATCCCTCTAATATGCAAAGGCTGGAACTCCTCCTTGAAAAAATAAAATAAGTGGACATGTCTTACTAAGTTAGCTTTGATTCATGATGTTTTGATAAGTGTTGTTTGGAATTATGATTATGATTATGATTATTGACATTCCATGGTACACATTTGCAGCGTATGATAATCATAACCACAGAAGGAAATTGTTACATGTGCACCTTTCCCTTTTTCCCTTTCTCTTTATTCCCTTTTTGTTTTTCCAGCATCAGATTCATTTATGTATAAGGCTTTCTAATGTTAATGATCATACATACTGTTTTAAAGCCTGAGTGATAGGCCAAAAACTGGTAACATACGTAAGATGGTTGCACCAAGTCAAGGTATATTTTTAGATACACAGGCTCTGCCTGATTATTATAACTTTTGTTTGGAATTTTTATCAAAAATAAATGTTCAGAACTTTTAGTGACTCATTTTTCATGAACATATTTTTATTTTTAAAATTATTACTTATTTCTTTAGCCCAGGGTTTCACTGCATAGTTCAAACTCACCTTGATCCTCCTGTGTCGGGCTCCACAGCGATGGGGTTACAGGTGTGTATCACCACACCCAGTTTCTGGGGATTGAACTAGGGAAGTACAATGGCCTTAGTTAGCATCAAGGGTCTAAATATTTTTGTTTCCTGAAAATATGAACTTCAGTAAGGCAGTCAAGTTTTTTAGGGTACTTCAAGCACCTAATTCCTTTGAAAAATGGGATCCTTTGTGGGTCTTTAATAAAAAGCAGATAAAAATGTTTGTGCATAACACATGAACGGTTCTGCTGTTAATATTTCTCTTGTTACATTTACCACTTCTATCTTTTGCCAAAAATTCTTTGCACTTTACTTTTAAGAACATGGAGCACAATAATTCACTCAAGAAGCACTTTAGAGTTTCTTCTAATATGAGTTACTGTGAATATAGAAAATTAGAGTCACAGTGGACTCTAGCAGGGGCATGGCTGGTTGTATCTGTTTTCAATATGATACAAGTTAATTTATCTCATTATCTCATTATGTCAAGCTTAACACATGGTAAGACTAAATGGAAAACAGAGCTAGACAAAAAAGGTTACAAGTTTCAAATAAAGATCTACTGCAGATTTTCCTAATGGATCCTAAGAAACTAATTCTCTATTTGGTGGAGTAGCTAGGTATTTGGAAGGATACAGAACAATTAGCTGGTGGTAGCGTCAGTTTACATCAATACACCTGGATATCCTGAGTAACACCTTCTCAGAAAGGTTGGTAGCGAGCGATCTTTCCCCTCCAGCCTGGCAGACACACAGAACGGCCTGAAAGGCAGCAAGACAGGGTGAGAGGTCTGGGTGTGTCTGGACATGTCATTCTAGTTGTTAACATAGACCAGGTGAACAGAACTGTTTACCCTCAGGAAGTAAGGTTGTTAGCAGAGCTTCAAATCCATCTTAGGAAATTCTTGGATGGCCGACGATGCCATCTCAGACCCTGTGGAAGATCAGGTCAGAGGCTCCGCTCACTGGAGCCTCCCCTTCCTTTTGAACAAAAATGTCCGTCTCCCTCTGTGTGTCTTCAGTAGGGCACTTTAATAAACCTGTAGTGGATTTTGGGAGGGTGACAGTCATCCTCTGGACCTCTCCTGTGCTAGAAAGGAAACAGGATGTGAGAGTGACATTAATAAAGAGTGTGCAAGTCACTATATGTGGGATCTTGACAGGTGTCTTGACCTCTGTGAGCACCAGTTTCATTTTCTATAAAGTGAATCAATAGAACTATTATGTCTCTTAGAGCACTTTAACTGAATCAAAATTTATTGAGTGAGTACTCTATATGTCAACAATGTTAGCATTCCTGGCCTACAGATGATGAGATTCATAATTTTCTGTTATTCTATGAAATGCAGCTTCAGGCGAGTGGAGCATGTCGCTAGTTGCAATGCACAGTGTAATTAATTTTCTTTCCAAAATTTTTCCTGTAGATTATTCTCACCTATATGCTTAGTGGAATAGGTCAAGTGAATTTTGTTCTATAACTATGGAAAGCTATTAGGTTCCCTTACGCTACCTGTTACCTTCTCTAAGGAATGCGCTCTCACCCTCTGTTCAAGGCTGTTTAGTAACAGGTAACTGAGCGACTGTCCCCTTCCCCTCCCCAGTCTTAATTCCTGTATTGTCAGATTAAGATATGTCTCCCAAAAACAGCTAGCTCCATCAGCCCCAGCACGGGCACTTGATGCATATCGCTGAACTGCAGAAGACCCCTTACTCATGTGGTTCTCATTTTAAAACCCCCTTGCTTCCTGAGCTAGACACCATGCAGTCTTCTGCATGAGAAGCGACTGGTGGTCCTGAGTGCAGTGATAAGCGGCTCTGTCAGATTCCTGTTTGGCCTCTGTGGTTCCTGTTCTGAGCAACCCATAACACTGAGCTCACCCTAAACACACACACACACACACACACACACACACACACACACACACATACACACACACACAGAAGCATACGCACATATGCACATATTACACACATTTCACTCTGTGGGGGACACACGGTTTAAACCTGACCTGTTCCACACTTCTCCTCTAGCTTGGACTGTTTCAATCCATGACACGTGATAGAATTTATTATCTGTCTCCTTCATTCTTTCAGAAGTGTTTGTCTTGTTTCCCAAATGTGATACAAACCCCTGCAGGTCAGAAATTACATCCTATATCTCTGTTGTGGACTCAGAATTTTTCAGTTAGCTATATAGCAGAGTCATGGGAACTGCCCATTCCAGTAACCTAGTTAATGACCTTTTAGCTTCTGTCATCCAAAATGTCGTAATAAATGAATCTTCTATTTTATTTACACAATCAATGAACTGTGAATTTGTTTTATTTCTATTTATTTATTGCAATACCAGGGATTGAACTCAGGACCCTGCGCTTGCCAGGCACGCGCTTATTCTACTGAGCTATCTCCCCAGCCCGGAATTGTGATTTTACTCTCAGGTAGATGAGTAATATATGTTCTCATTTACAAATTTTAAAAAGTAAGATTTAATAAAAATAATACTCAAATGAACCTTTCTGTGTGGTCTAAATTTTAATATCTCCCTCTCCAAATTTATAAACCTCAAAATGAAAAAATTAGCACGCAGGACCCTTTCTAGATAAATACATCCTTAAGACAGATCGGGCCCCTCATTAGGGGGATTGGTGCTTGGTGCTTGGTGTTTTATAGATGAACTTATAGAGGTATCCTGGCACCCTTTTACCAGGAAACACCATTTATGAACTTCTAAATTTCTCTCTCTCCCCGTCCCCCTCGACCCTCCCTCTCCCTCTCCTCTTTCTCCATCAAATCTGCTAGTATTATAGTCTTGGACTTCACAGGTTCAGAAAAGCAAGAAACCAATTTTTATCATTTATGAACTTCCCCGCCTGTGACATTTTCTTTTGGAAGCCTGAGCTGATGAAATAATTTCATATATAAGGACATGAATTAATTAGCTAGGCATTCTTCTTTACCTTTGGCAACCAGGGCCACTTGAAGAGCATACATATAAATGTGGCATGGCATTATGTTTTTGTCCCAGCCTAATTTTTTATATTTGAGCCCCAAAGAGAAATGCTTCCCTTTAATAATTTTTGTTTTGAAATAAAAAGCTATTCTCTAAGAACGTATCACAGAAAATTTCGGATAGAAGAAAACACTTTTTGTGTCTAACAAAGCAGATGGAAAACACTTCTGAAGAACACGTAGAGATGTCACAAGTCATTTAAAATCTGAAGTTGAAAATTAATACAAGCCAAGACTAAATATGAACTCCTGGGTCGGCAGGCAACTAAGAACACAGTGCTATCAGTCGGGCCATCTGTAAATGGGGAGATTTTCCACCTGCTTCTCCCCCTGAGCTGTTAGCCTCGGGGATGCCTCATCTGGGAAGCCTCTGGTACCCAGAGTGGACACGATCAGGCAATGGCTGTACTCTCGGACTGTCCCTTGAACATCTTGTTCAGCACGCAGAACCCAGAAACTGCACAGCTGCTACATTGGATTATCAATCATCTAATGAATTGCCCTGTTAAGACACTTACATTATGCCTTGTTTTAATTTGCCTTAAATTAATTTGTGGTGGCCATAACAGAAAAACCGTTCCTGTCTGTGGCTTTGCTTAAGAAAAGGCATTTGGGAAATTCAGTTACTTCTGGGCTCAGTTTTCTCCTCTGGAAATGAAAGAATGAAGCCAAACATACCAAGAGACTCTTGAGTTTTGTTACGTAGTGCTTTTGTTTCTTTAATATGCTTAACAAAATCATCAGAAAATTCTTCTTGTGAATAAAATATCCCGAGGAAGTAGGCTATATAAATGCAAAGTACTAATAACATAAATGCAAAACAATTATCATCCCTGAGTTCTGGACTGCCAGTGGTGAAATCGGTGGACAGGTGATTCACAGAGGCGCAGGGCCCTGACGAAGGCAATAAAGAGCATGGATTAGAAGGAGGGGAGCTGTGTAAACAGCAGGAATGTACAACAGCTGCGTGCCTAAGAGCTGGCAGGGTGTTTGAAAGCCAGAGCTACATGGGAGAATGAATTACTGGCTTCCAAGAAGAGGGGGCAGAGCAGAGTGAAATGAGCAGAAGTTTGGAAGAGAAATACAGCCTAGCAGCCAATCACAACAATATAAACCCTAAATTGAGATGGCTCAGAATTTTATGGGTCGAGATCTGTACAGTAAGTGAGGCCATGAGAAAGATGGAGATATCTTACCACGTGTCTGCCCTCAAGTGATATTTTCCTCGATAACAGGGTTCCTCACCCCATCGGCCCCTGTTCTAGGTCACTGCTGATGAAGGATCACAGCCGTGAACTAGCAGGGATGGTCAGACCCGTGGAGGCCAAGAGTGGGAGCCTGAGCCGTTGCCCGGCAGAGGGGCTACTGAAGACAGAAGAAGCATGGAGAGGGACGGAGAAGCTGGGAGGCTTCCGTGAGCCTCCACTCCGCACTCTTTGCCTGCAGCCCCAAATGTATCCTCATAAGGAAGAAAAAGCACCTTGCTCACTGCTGGATAGCACACATTTCAGCCTCATTTATTCTGTAGATTGGGTAAAGCTGTCTGAATAACTAGGTGAAGGAAATTACTGGATGACTTTTCTGAGAAGAAATCACTTAAATATTAATATCTTTACATATTACTCACTGTATATGCTATCACTTTAATTTCTGTGATCTCTGCGTGGTACCCGTTTCATAAAAATAGAATATAGATGCTCATCAAGGCTGTTTATGTGGGTCCAGGCCTCCTAGTCTCAAATGTGCCAATAGTAATTCATCCAGACAATTTTAAATAAACATTATTCTAATAGAATTATGTTAGATTTATTATTTGGCAGGGTGTGGACCGAGAAGAGCTTTTTGTGGAAGACTCACACTTAATTATTTCACTTCTTAGAAGATTGATTTAAATATTTTATTCAATTTTTATGTTTTATCTTTAAGGATGCACTTGGGAAAAATAGTTTTTAGTTTGATATTAATATTTCTATTTCATTGTCCAGATCTTTGGGCAAATAACATACTTGGACAAATGAGCTGCTTGTGATCGCAGAGAAAAAGAAGAAGGGAGTGCACTTGCCGGGCGTGGTGGCTCACGCCTGTAATCCCAGCACTCGGGAGGCTGAGGCAGGAGGATTGGTGCGAGTTCGAGACCAGCCTGGGCTACAAAGGTAAGCTCAAGGCCAACCTCAACTGCATAGCGAGACCCTGTCTCAAAAATACAAAAAAAAAAAGAAGGGAGAGCACCAGATGTTACGCTTACGGTGACAGTAGCAGGTCAAGCAGCACAGCTGGGGCCGCGGGCGCAGGGTTCCGTTCTAGGCACTGTGCAAGCTGTTCTTGCCAGCAGGGCTTGGCCTGCCACGCTTTCTGCAGTCTGGACTTTACAGGTCACCTGGCCACAGCACAGGTGAACATTGTCCTCTGGCTTGTTATTTTCTGAAAGTTGGAGGTTGCAGTGGAATGCTCACTTGATAAGCTCTGTACCGCAGGCAAAAGCCTAGACAGCACTGTAGCCTTTCCACATAAAACTCACTTCTGTTTCCTACACATGGAGTCCTTTTTGTGCAATATCGGAACTTGACATTTTCTCTCAGATACTCTGAATTGCTTTTAAAATTTCGTTTTCATTTTTCCTATATTTAATCTATTAAGGCATCATCCGACATGCACACTCTCATGAACTTTGTATTCTTCCTATCCAGAGTAATCTTTGTGCTAAAATATTTCTTTCTTCCTTGGGTTCCACCATCTCATATATCAGTTTTTAATAATTCAGCACAGTTTGTAAAATATTACAGTGTTTGCCTAATTCTTCAAAATATCTATTTGTATTCTAAATATGGCTATTAGTCTAGGTGCTTTTGTTGTCTTCTTTTCTTATAAACGTTTGTGTGATATATAGCCCTTACCTATTTCTGTTATTTTTGTTTAAATTACATTTCTTCTGAACTTTAGATGTGATAGCAGCTCGAGGAAGCTTGCTTGCTTGCTTCTGTTTTTTTTTTTTTTTCTTTCTTTCTTTCTTTCTTTTGTTTCCTTTTCTTTTCTTTCTTTCCAGTACAGGGGGTTGAACTCAGGACCTTGCACTTGCCAGTCAGGTGCTTATGCCAATGAACTATCTCTCTGGCCCCTAGGAAAACTTTTGTAACTTAGTAGAATTTCTATTGCTTTATGTTATATTCAGAAATATGAAGAATTTTGGAGAATTTTTCTATTCTTCCACTTTACTTCTGTTATTTCAACGTCACCTTTTTCCTTGATAATTTCTTTCTGCTCCTTTACCCTCAGCTTGCTAAACTTTGAATCTTCACCCAACGCTTCTTCCTCAGTATTAACATCTGTCCTGTATGGGAAATAGAATGTTTAGAACTTTTCTCACAGCTGGTAGGTATCTTTTTTCAGCTTTATCTTTTAACCATGGTCCTTGCAATCTTTCCTGTTACGGGAGTATTCCCAACTTCTATGCCCTTCTGCAAACTGACCAGTGATTATGTGTCAGCATTTGGAATTCTTCTGTCCTAAATTCCCTCAGCCTGGTTGGTCAGTTTACTGCTGCCTGTCATACTCATGCTAATAGAGGACAATTTGTAGCTGAGAACTTCTTGAATTCTGTTGTCTTCTCCTCTCATTTAATTCTTTGCACTCCTACCGAGTAAGGGTTTTGTTACCAAGCTGCTTTGTTTCTGATGTGGTGATTTGGAGACTCAAGTGCTAGTCTGCTCCCAGTCACCTCCAAAGAACCCACCAGTGATGGCTGTTTAACTTACATGCTCTTCCATGCTTCTGGTACTTACTTTTCTTAAGTATTAAGTTACCAGAGAAAACTTGTAGAGCAGGCAACACGGTGGCGAAGTCGTGAGCAGCAGAGCAAAAGGCCATCAGTGCAGATCCTGGCATATAGTAACGCGAGGAGGGAGGGAAGCAGGCCGTCTGGACCCAGGGGAACCCGAGGCACGAGGTGAAGCCCACACAGAGGGTGGACGATAAATTTTCAACGGAAAGGAAGGAGGTAGCTGGCGCTGTGATTTTTGCTGCTGTTCTAAGTATTCTAAAGAGCTATTCTTTTTTATTCATAGGCTGAAATTGCATAAAGGTCATAGAAGATACTGTAGTACCACTGTATATTGTGAGCCGGTGCCAAAACAAATGACGAGAAGACTGGTGAAGGTAGCTTCAGAGATCTCAGTGAGATTAATCTCGCTCAAAGCGAGCCCAGAGCCCCAGAAGCATCTCACTTTTATTGAGGGCTGAAAGCGGGCTAAGGTACGTGCATAATCACTCTAGTAAAGGAAGACTACAGTCTCAACCTCCAGCATTTGCCCAACACTAGGTTCCCACAAATGCTAACTGATAACAACATCCCAAGCAGGGGAGGAGCCAACAAACAGGGTGCCAGCAGGAGAAGCCGCAGTCTGCAGCCTTGAATTCCAGCTTGCAGGAATTCTGTGAGACAACAGCTTTCCCCAGGCTCTGTTTATTGCTCCCTACTCCCTCAGGACATTAGGATTTTGTCTCATCTCCCTGTTTCTATAGAGTACACTGCCAAAAACCTGGGGGCTGGGCCAAAAAGGTGGAAATCCTTCATCCTCAGCAAATTGAAAACATGGGAGTTTGTAACAGACTCAAAAGCAAACAAACAAACAGCAAACCAGTTACGCCTAGAAGATACCTTGGAGAAGCAGTCATGTCCTAAAGATACTCAATGCCAGAAATTATTAACATTTTGTTCTTATTTGGAATTTTTATCATTTTTGTTCTATGTTGCTTTGGTTTTGTCATTGTTCTTGTTGTTTGTTTTTGAATTCTTTTTTTCCTTTTTAAAAGAAAAAGAAAAAGAAGCAGGATCCAAGAACGTGCTGCACACCAAACATTTAATCCAAATAGTAACTCATAAACTGAAAAAAGTCAGAGGATGGCTGACAATACTCAGCGTGACAGGGCCTCAGAAAAGAGCAGAGTTAGCTCTTCTATGTTCAGACAAAGTGGATTGCAAGCCAGCCTGACAGGTGACAACGAAGGTCACTGCATCCTGGTGAGGGGAACGATCCAAGGCGAAGTGATAATAATCACAAATATATATTCAACAAGTACTAGTGCATCCAACTCTATAAATCAAATACTAATGGCCATGGAAGATGGAATAAGCACTAATGCAATTGTGTTAGGGGAGCTCCATGCCACACCGTCACAAAACAACAGAGCGACTACACAGAAACATCAACAATGCAATAATAGAGCTGAATCAAATTTTAAGCCAGTGTACCGATTTAAGTGTCCACATCCACAATGTCACGATACACATTCTTCTCAACTGCGCATGAGATGTTATCCAAAGTAGAATATATACTAGCTCATAGAATATGCCTGTGTAAGTACAAAGCACTTCAAATAATCCCATGAACATTTTCAGGCCATAATGCAATGAAATTGGTAATCGTGGCAAATCAAGCATAGAGCTTCATAAACACATGCATATTAAATAGCAAACTCCTGAACAACTAGTAGTTCAGAGACAAAATTAAAGAAAAAAAAAACAGACAGTTTCTACAATTAAATGATAACTGTAACACAAGACACCAGAACTTAGGGGACGCCATGAAGCCACCCCTAAAAGGAAAATTTGTAACGGTAAATACCCAGGTCAGGAAAACAGCAAGCACAAATAAACAAGCTAAGACTCAGACTTCTAAAAATTAAGAGCAGGATAAGCCAAAATTGTTCACACGGTGGAGGAGATTTTAGACAACAGAGCAGAAATTAATACACAGGTGACTAACAAAACAACACAAAGAATCAAAGAACAAAGGAGTTGTTTCTTTGAAAGATCATGTAAAATTGAGCAACCCCTACCCCATCCAACCTTATAAAAAAAAGGATATAGAAGACTCAGATTCATGCAATTAGGAATGAACAGGGCGAGTCACAGTGGACCCTGCTGAGACAGGAAATCATCTGCCACTGCTTGGAAAACCTCCAGTAGGACTGAAAATACAGGAGAAATGGACAGATTCCCAGATATGTATAAATGATCAGTGGTGATGCAAGAAGATGTGAAATTTGAAATAAACCATGACCACTCAATGAAATAAAAGACGTAATTAAAATCTTACCAACAAAGAAAAGCCCAGCCCCCTGTTAAATTTTACAAGAAGTATAGAAAAGTTCTAACACTATTAGTTCTCAAACTTTTTAATATAGTTGAAAGAGAAGCAATACTCACAAACGCATCCCTGGAAAGAAGAATTATCCTGATACCAAACTCATGACCTTACACTTGTCGAGCAGGCACTTGTGCCATGGAGCTATCTCCCTGGCCCCTATGTTTTGTAATTCTGCACTAAAAAATGTTTTAATTTCATAAACATTTAATATTTTAATTGCATAGCTATTAATTTAAGAGAATGATTGAGTCTTGAAACTCTGCTTTGCCCCTTATAAGTTCTGTAATCTTGATCACGTCAAGTGTCAATTTCATCATCTTAAAAGCAATATTTTTTCCAAAATTGCAAAACTGTAACCAAACTTTAACATAAGAAACACTACAAATATTAATGTGTACGTACATGTGTGTGTGTGCGCATGTGCATGTGTGTATGTGCGTGTGTGTGTTTTAGGTGGAAGGGGACATTATTATCACAAATCTGACCACAAGTCAAGTCCCTGTGAAGTCGCTTGGTACATTCCCATGGTGCAGCGCTCTGTGCCAGCGTTATCTCCGCCGGCGCCTTGCTCCGGTTCCCCGAGAGAACAGCCACTCCACGTATTATGGAATCCTTCCTCTGTCTGTATGTAAAGTGATTAGATGTAACTAGAGAAAACAATGGTATGTTTGTACAAGAAAATTAAAAACTTATTTTCTGCTTCACTTCCCATTGTTGCTAATGATTTGAAAAACTGTCTTGAATTATAATTTATGTCTGAGAATTTTTAAAAGTTCTTAAATAAAATTAGCATTTGTGTTCAAGACAATTTTAATTTTAAATGAACTCGATTTATATCTGTGGCCCAGAAGGCACCAAAAAGTGATACTTGACTGTAATTTTATGGACTGTGAAACCCACACCGTTTCCATACACACTTCATAGAGTGGTTTATTCAAATATTCCTCTGCTCCCATGGGTCACTCATGTAACTGCTTGTCACGTGTTCTGGCTACAGCATTGATGTATGGTTAATATTAACTTTCTTTCTGTACAAATCCAAAGGACCAGAGTCAACTAAAAAGCAGCACTCAGGTTTATATTAATTATAATTAACAAGTCAAACTGTAAAATGTTTCTTGAGGTGTTCTATGAAGCATAGAATCAGCGTTTTTAGGGTATGCATGTTTGATGAACTGAATGTGATGCTGGGCCTAAAATAAATATGACTGGGGTAAAATCACTTCAGCTTTACTTAATTCAGCAAAAAGGCAATGTTGATGGCTACCAAGAAGAGGTCTCAAAGGATAAAATGTCCAGTGCTGGTTACAGATGAACAACGCATATGGATATTATTACATACTCATTCATTTTAAGTTACTAAACATTTAGTTTAGACATTTCTTTTACTTCAATCCTAATCACTCTGAAGAAGAAAAAATAAGAAGTGGATATCCATTCTTTCATGGTCCTTGGCCCAGTATATTTCCCCTGTGCCTTTATGCTTTCTTTAGTTATTCGTATCCTTTTCTTTATTTGTGAAGTCTTTGTGCATCTGTTAGAACGCTTAGACATCTGTCACACCATAAAGAAGAGAGATTTTGATGCAGGATGCCACCTCAACACTGACCATTTTCATTAAGGAGTCGCTTGCTAAGGAGACAGGCCCAATGCCCACTCCTCTGCCAACACGTATTCTGTTGCAAAGTTTAGAGTGACAGTAGTCCATGCTGATCTTTACAGAAGATGAGCATATTTTCTGTAGGAAAATTACATTCTTCAAACCCAAAATATCCAGAAGCAATTACTATGCAGATAGACTTTGGCACTTATGGCAACGGATGACAGCACAAATATCGCAGACAGTTAAAATTCTCTGCAGATCTAGGGGTAGATCCAGCAATTGAAAAGAAATAATGAAAGATTCTTAATTTACATTTTAAAGATTCGGGTGGCTGCAATACTTATGTCAAAAATTAAATGTAGATTATAGAATGAACACTTAATAACAGCACTTTCTGTGGTGAATGTATGTCATAACCAATTACTATGATTTAAATGAAAATTTCACCATGATTATTTTTCTAAATTTTAATTTTTTTATTTTAAAGAAAAGAAAAAATTTGAAAAGATAATTGCAGGGTAAAAATAGTTAACATTTTACATATTGCTGTCTTTAAATTATTTAATCAGACTACAAGATACAGGTATTTAACTGTCCAAACAATAATAGCACAGACCTTAATTTTTAATGAGCTTAGAGAAATTAGTAGTATAGTTATCTTAATAATAACTTGCAACATCTACTGTACGTTTTGGCTCTTACTGATTCTTTTAGCTTCTCACAGTAGGGAAACAATGTGATGTTTTCTCATGCGCGTCTTTACTTCACGTATGAGTATGACCTCAAGTTGCACCTGTTCACTTTTAAGAGGATCCAGTTCCTCCTTTTTGGCTGATTGGGACTCCATGATATAGAAAGACCATGTCTTTTTCATCCATTCCTCAGTTGATAGGCATTTGGGTTGTTTTCAAAATTTAGCTATTACAAACTGTACTGCTATACACATGCATACACATATATCGCTGTGGTACAATGCTTTTTCACTTTTGGGGTGAAGATATCTAGTGGGGAATAACTGAGACAAACAGGACCTTTGACTCGAGTTTCCTGAGGAATCTCCACACTAATTTCTACAGTGGCTGCACCAGTCTGCACTCCCACCCACAGGGAAATAGCATGCTTTTTTCCCCCATAAACTACTCTATCATTTGTTGTTGGTTAATTTTCTGGTAATAGCTATTCTTCCAGGGTGTGATGGAATCTCAATGATATTTTCATTTGCATCTCTGGAATGGCCAGTGATGCTGAACATATTTTCATGTATTTATTTGCTATGTGTAATTCTTCATCTACAAAGTGCATTTGCCTCAAATGACCATTTTTTGAACTGAGTCTTTAAATTTTAGAAGTCTAATTTTTTTGAGTTCTTTACATCTTCTTGATAGTAATCTTTTGTACTCAGCTACAAAGAGTGATAAACTAGAAGACTTCATATATAAGTGGATGTATCTTGGAGATATACTCATAAGTGAAATAAAGCAGACCTACATGTATAAATATTGTATAGTCTCCCTAGTGCAAGAACTCAAAAGAATAAATAAAAATGGAAAAGCATAATGCGGTTGTATAAGGAACAGCTAGCAAAATTTTTGCCCACATTGTGGGCTGTCTCTTCACTCTGTTGGCGGTTTTTCTTTTAATAAGATGGGATCCCAGTTGTTCGTTCTTTGTGATAATTCTTGTGCAATAGGGATTTTATTCAGAGTCTTTCCATATACCAGTCTTCAAGAGTTTTACATATTCTACCTTTAGAAAATTAAATGTTTATGTTTTAATATTTAGATCTTTATTCGTTTCAAACTTAGTGTTAAGCTGAAGATATGGGTCAAATTTTCATTTGGGCATGTGCAAACCAGTTTTGCATCACCGTTTATTAAAGAGGCTATCTTTCTTTACTGAATGTGTTGGACAACTTCACCTCAAATAAGATGACTTATTTCGGGACTCGCTTCATATTTTCTAATCTGTCCCATTGACCGTACGTCTTCACACCCCACCCACCCGTTTCACACTGTTTCTATCATACTAGCTTTATAGTGTAATTCTAAGTCTGGGGCTGGGATTGGGATGCCTTCTGCCTTGGTCCTGCTTCCAGACTTGCCTATGCTATTTAGGTGGTTGCTGGTTGAAAGTGAATTTTGGAATTGTTTTCTCAACGTCTGTGAGATATGTTGTTGGGATTTTGATCCAAATTGCATAAATCTGTATGACAGTCTTAAATTATTGCCATCTTCATTATCTTGGTGCTTCCTTCCCAATTGCAACAGATATCTTTCCATTTCCTGTATCCTCTTCAATTTTCTTTTTCAGAATTTTGTAGTTTTCAGTGTCAAGTTTTCTTGCATCCTTCATTTCATTGATTGCTAGGTATTTTGCTTTATGGATGCTGCAGTGGTTGATAAAGTGTGTCAGCTTGGCTGAATGACTCAGCAGCCCGGTTCCCTGCTGGTGGGAGCCCCACTCTGGGGTACAATTGGTTCTTTCCTGGAGTGTGACCAGGACCCGCCTAGGATATGATTGGATTTCTCCCTAGAACGGGATCAAGGGCCCGTCCTGGAGTATGATTGGTTCCACCCTAGGGCGCAATGAGCCCACGTCAGAATGACTAAGCACAAAAAGACTTTTTAAAGGGCTGAAGGAGGAGTCAACACTTCACTTCGTGGGAGAAGCTTCGGTCTTCGCATTCAGACTGGACTTCGTCGTCTGGCTTGCAGCGCAGACTCTTTGGCCTCCAGCTTAGATCTTTCGCCATCCGTCGCAGACTCTCCAGCCTCCATCTACAGACACTTCAGCCCTCCATTATGGACCCGTCAGCCGACAGAGACTTACACGGAGTGCTACAGTGAAGTCCAGGCCTCGGGATTGAATTCTTCAGTCTGGAGCATGCAGACGCCCTGTGCGCGCTTCCTCATCTGACTCTGTGGCTGACTATTGTAAGCCAATCTTACAATTTCTTATAGATTGTATATTTTGTGTTAATATTCATTCCTTATATTATATCTATTCTGTTCCTCTAAGTAAAGCCCTGACCAATACAGATGCTATAGTGAAACCTGTTGTTTTGCTAATTTCTGTCTCAACTAGCTTGTAACCCATGTACAGGAACGTTATTGAGTTTTGATTGCTGACTTTGTATGGAGCTGTGCAAAGGAATTTGTTTATTAAATCTAGCAGTTTCTTAGTGGAGTTTGTGAAATCTATTATGTATAGTATGATGTTATCTGCACATAACAATAATTCAATTTCTTCCTTTTCTCTCAGTATTCCTTTTATTTTATTCTTTTGTGTAATTGCTCTGGCTAAAGTTTCCAGGACAATGCTGAATTAAAGCGAAGACAGTGGACATCCTTGTCTTCTTTCTTTCTGGTTTTAAAGTGAAAGGTTTCAGCTTTTATCTATTTAGTATTATGTTAGCTGTTGGTTTTCAATAGGTGGCTTTTGTCTAATTGAGATAAAGTCATTTTATTCCAATTGTCTGAATTTTTTATCATGAATTTGTGCTGGAACTTTTCAAAGCCTTTTATGCATCCATGGAGATGATCGTAAATTTTTTTATCCTTGGCTCTGTTAATGTGATGTATTACATTTATTAATTTGCATATTTTCATCCATCCCTGCATCCCTGGGTCAAATCCTACTTGGTCATGGTGTATAATCTTTGGGTGATTTGTTCCATTCTATTTACCATTACTTTATTGAGGATTTTCACATCTATGCTCATTAAAGAGACTGGTCTTTAGTTCTCTTTCTTACCTGAGTCCTTCTCTGATTTTGGATGATGGCAATTTTTGCCTCAAGGAATTCATTTGGGAGTATTACTTCACTTTCAATTTAATTAAAATTTTGAGAAGTAGTGGCAGTAGGTCTTCTCTACATTTCTGATAGAATTCATCACAGGGTCCATCAAGGCCAGAGCTTGTATTGTTGTTGTTATCTATAGGTACTGTAGTACATCTTTAATTTTCATTGATTGATATTGGTTTTTAGGCTTTTTATGTTTTCTTGATTCACCTTTGGTAATTCACGTCTAGGAACCTGTCCATTTCTTCTGCATTTTCCATCATTAAAAATACAAGTTTTCAATATAAGTATATATGATCTTTGGGATTTCAGTAGGATCTGCTGTGACTTCATGCTTTCGTTTCCTAGCTGTGTGAATTTGGGTCTTTTTTCCTGATTTTGACAAGGTTCAGTAAAGGTTTGTTGATTGTATCTAGCTTTTCAAAGAACCAACTTTTCCATTCATTGATTGTACTGTTGTCTTAGTATCCAATGGATTCACTTCTGCTGTCATCTTTTTTATTTCCTCCCTTGTAAGAACTTTTGTCTTAGCCTGCTCTTCTTTTTCTAGAAGGTTCTTTTTCAGAGGTTCACCATTCAGTTGTTTATCTATACTTGTTTGAATACTCTGACATGGGTATTTATTGCTATCAATTTTCCTCTTGGGACTACTTTTATGGTAGCCCATTAGTTTTAGTATGTCATAAAATGTGGAAATTTTATACTGTCATTAAATTATGGAAACTGACTAATTTATTCTGTACTTTCATGTGTGTCCCATTTGTTGTTCAGGATGATGTCATTTAAGTTGCATATGTTTCTGAAGTTCTTGTGGTTTCTTTGGCCATCAGTTTCCAGCCTAGTTTAGTTTAGTTTAGTCTTGGTTCTGGAATTCAAACTCAGGACCGTATGCCTGGCACTGAGCTATCTCCCCGGCTACAAGTGATTTCCAGCTTCATTGCACTATGGTGTGATAGTATGCATAGGATAATTCTAATTCCTCTACATTTAGTTAAACATGTTCTTTGAGCTAGCATGTATTCCACTTGAGAGAACATTCCATGTGAACTGAGAAGAACATGTATGTTGACTTTGTGGGGTAGAACACTCTGCAAACCGCTACTCCCATCCCAGGATGAACCAGACCTGACCCTGCTCAGCTTCCCAGATCAGAGGATATTGGATAAATCCAGGGTGGAATAACCAATGACTGTAGACCTCTACTAAGTCCATTTATTCAAAAGTATTTTCTAGTTCTAATATATTATTGCTTATTTTTTGTGTAGTTGACCTGTTGTTTTTTGAGAGAGTGTAGTATTGAAACTCATATATATATATATATATATATATATATATATATATATATATATATTTGATCTTTCATGTCCATTAATATTTTTATACACTTTTGCTGTCTTTTTTCTTCTTTTCCTTTTTTTATTTCCTGATACCAGAGTACTGAACGTGGGGCCTTGTGCTTGGCAAGCAAGCTCTTATGCCACTGCCCCAACTCCCCAGTCCTTTTTACACAGTTTTGTGTGCTGGTATTTGTTGCCCATATATATATTTATGATTGCTCTAGACTCCTGTTGGACTGTTCCTTTTACCAGGATGTAGTGAACTGCTTGGTCTCTCTTAATCAGCCTCAGCTTGAAATGTGTTTTTCCAATAGAACAGCCTCCCTGCCTCTTTTCTGCATTTTTGTGGCACTATTTTCCTATCCTTTGACCTTTTTCAGTCAAGAGACAGAAAACCTTTCAGTCTAAGGATGATTGTTTTTTTTTTTTTTTTTTTTTTTTTTTTTTTTTTTTTTTTTTTTTTTTTTTTTTTTTTTAATTCAATGTGCTTTTATATACAACTTCTTGTTGGATCTTCTTGATCCACTGTGCCACTTCGTGTCTTTTTTACTGGTGAACTGAGAATGTTAACTTTGGTGTTTATAGTGCATGCGTTGACCTGTCCTTTCCATATTATTTTCGTCTTGTTGGGTCCCCTTTCATTGTCCTTTCCTCCGTTTACCCATCTTCCTTGTCTTGTGAGCTTCTTCTCTTGGGGTTCATGGATTTGTCCTTCTTGTTATCTTTTTCTAGAATGTCTTTCAAACCATTTTGGAGTGCTGGGTGGTGGTCATAATTATTTTCCTAAGTTCATTGTCGTGGAAGTATCTTATTTCTCTAAATGCTTTGAAGGATACTTTTGTGGAGCTCATCAATCTCGGTTGAAAGCTCTTTTCCTTTAGAACATAAAATGTTTCACTCTTAGCTCTCCTTGACTTCAGGGTTTGTGCTGAGAGGTCATCTCTGATTCTGATCAGATTTGGGCTTGAATTTATAGTGATTTACTCCTTTTTCCTTATAGCTTGAAAGATTTCTTTTGCTTATGTTGAATTTCTGGAATCTTGATTATGAAATGCCTGCCTGGCAAGTTTGTCTGGATAATGGCTAATGGGAGTTCTACATGCCTCATGTAACTGTATGTCAAATTCTGTCACCCTTACCAAGGAAGTTTTCAGGCATGATGTCTGTGAACAGCTTTCTCATGTAATTTGTGCTATCTCCTGCTTTTTCATTGACTCTGGTCAATCTTACACTGTTACTGTTTTTCTCATCTAGCTGCTGTTACATTCATTCGTCCTCATCCCTTGCCATTTTAAACAATCTTTCTTTTGTTGCTAACCACAAGCCTGTCTTCTACATCCAAGATTTTTTTCCCCACTTAGGCTTTATCTGCTGTGAATTAGCTTGAATCTGCCTTACGAATTCTATTTCTTTCCTATGATAAGCATTCATGGCTTCTGTAATTTTCTTAAGATCTTTTGTTATGTGTGTGTGTGTGTGTGTGTGTGTGTGTGTGTGTGTGTGCGCTTATGCACACCCATGTATGTCTATTCTAGAGTTACTAAACATTATTTTCATTGTGGAAACCATCTCAGCAGTTATGAAAAATTATTTCTGATTTTTCTTTTTCTAGAAACTTATTCCATTGCTTTGTTTTTATTACATCAGAAAGGCCAAGTGGGTGTCATTTGGATTTTCCCACCTCCTTGACCCTTGAATTTTCCTTTAGTGAACTATATGTCTTGGGATGCATCTCATGCATCTCTTCTCATTTTCTTTTCTTTTTTCTTACTTCAATTCCTAGGGCAATGGCTGTCAATTGCCTTTGATGGGTTGCTTTATTACTAGGATTTAGAACCCCACAAAATGACTACTTCTCTAAAGTGTCTTGTAGATTAACTGCTTGGTTTTTTTTTTTTCTTTGTTTGTTTTTTGCTTTGAGTCTGTTGCAAGATCCTATGTTTGTTAAGGATAAGAATGTATTGTCTTTTTTGGCTTAGTCCCTGGTTCTTTGGCGCTGTGCTACAATAAATGAGCTTTAGTCAACTTCAGTCTTGGAATATAAAGAACTGCTGCTTAAAATAATTAAGCATATAATTAATTATGTTTAAATTAATTACTTACTAATTAAGCAGCAAAAAAAAAAAATTACAGCCTAGAATGTGACAAACTAAGAAGCTATTAATTTCCTACCTTAGTCATAGAGCTAGATTTGTAGTTATATAACAAATTCCAGAACAGCCTAGAAAATTATATGCAGTGTATAAGTCCTTAATACAGTGGTCCTCAACCTTTCTAATACCATGACCCCGCAGTACAGTTCCCCATGTTGCGGTGACCCCAAACCAAAAAATAATTTTGGTGGCTACTTCAAAACTGTAATTTTGCTACAGTTAGGATTTGGAGTGGCTTTAGGGGACCCCTGTGTTTTGGTTGTTCGACCCCTGCCATGGTCACGACCCACAGGTTGAGAACCGCTGCTTAATATGCCAATTTTATCCTGCCAACTTAAAGTTCAAAGGGAATTGGGGAAAAGTAGAACAAATGAAAGAGATTAGAAGTAAAGCTGGAGGACAAACGGGTTC
This sequence comes from Myocastor coypus, assembly GCA_004027025.1. NCBI lineage: Eukaryota > Metazoa > Chordata > Mammalia > Rodentia > Myocastoridae > Myocastor > Myocastor coypus. The sequence continues at coordinate 29,196 of PVJA010003773.1, read as the reverse complement.
ACACTGACTTTGGACAACTGGCACACAGGACTGGAGGCAATGAAAAGGAAGAGATTTTAAAAAAAAAAGCAGAACAAGAGCCAGGAAGTGGCTGGAGACCATGCTACACTCATGTAAGAACAAGGTCAAACAAGGAACAACAACAAAATCACCACATCAGAGCAAGCAAGCGAGAGAGGGAAAAAAGTCCACTTGTCTACCGATAATATTCTCTGATATTATAGGTAGACAACATGTGGAGACAGTCCCTGGATCCACACTATCCCAGAAAGCCAGCGGGAGCTTTTGGCGGAAAGCAAGTAGCCTCAGTGAGCGCTGAGATCAGGCTCTTACGACTTGAGGCATCAGTGTACCGGCGGTGCCTGAGCTCATTTGGAGCCAGCAGTTGCTGGCTGTTCCACAGTTAGCTTTCCTGCTTCTGACACACAATACCCAACTCCCACACTATGAGGAGAGCTTTCCTTTGGTTCACATGCAGACGCAAAGGAATCGGCCCATGGTTGGCCGTTTCCAAAGCAGAAATGCCATGGCCAGCCAGTGTGGTGGTGCAGAGGATAGACAGTTCACAGCAGCAGGCAGCAGAGCAGAGGAGGACCAGTGTGGGAGAGGCAGGGCCCAGGCCACGTAGGACATCCAAAGCCTCCGTTGGCCCTGGACAGCTCCAGTAGCTTGCTTTACTCACCCCTGAGCAGCTTCCAAGGTAGCTGAATGGCTCAACCCTGCCTTAGTTACTTTCTACTCGTTCCTGGGACAAATACCTGACACCCAAAATGAAGGAAGGAAAGGTTACTGGAGGTTTCATTCCACACTTGGCTGGACCCAAGGCAGAGAGGCACAAGGCAGAGGGCAGCAGTTCATGGCCGTGGAACAGCAACAATGGTGACAGAGGCATCAGAACAACCAGGGGAGCAGAAACCAACAGCAGCTTGAGTCTGTCTCTGTCTCTCTTTACGTTACAGCAGGCTCTCTGCCTCGGCCTATCCGCCTCAGGCCACACCTATAATTCCCACAGTACTCAGACCCATAATCTCATCAGTATTAAAACACATAATCCCAGTGGATCATAAGTCAAGCCTCGAACTCTAGAAGTCCCCGCCCCATGATTGCATGAGGGCACAACTAGACATAAACCATAACACACCCTACAGTATTCCATGTGAGTTAAATACCTTATTACTTTTATTTAAAAAATGTAATGCATTGTCTTTCCCTTCCCATTAGCACTTGGAAGTTTACAAGCACATGCTCTAGTCAAAAGTAGGCAATTCTCCACTGGAAGGCTTGATCACAATGAAAATTTATACGCCCAGCTCTTGCCCCAAGTGTCCTTGAGTTCCTTCAGGGAGGGATTGTATAGTGTTATTATTATAAGAGCTCTATGTGTGTGCTCCTCAGCAGGAGAGGAAGACAGCATATCTGGGCCCTGGGGTAGTAAATACAGCCAGGACTTGTATGAGCTCTGTAAGTCACGCCAGGGGCACATTTGGCCACACTAATCTGAAACACTGGGCTCTTCTACCCTGAAGAACCACTGAACCTTGGGAAGAAAACCTGGCCAGCAGGGCAGCCAAGCAGCTGAGGCTGAGTGGCATTGGGGAGCGCAGGGAAGACCAGGACCCAACAGCTCTGCTCTGGCCAGGGAGGAGCGAGCAGAATGGGAGAGCAGGCAGATCCTAGTCCTGTGTATTTTCTCTGAGGAAAGAAAAGTCCCTCAGTATTTTCTGCCCCCAGAAAATGTGTGTGTGTGTGTGTGTGTGTGTGATAACGTCAAAATGAACAGGCTTAATAAAAAACTGGCCCACGCTGTTACCATTTTAGAATTAAGATTCTCAATTCATGTAAAATAAAACCTCAATAAATCATTACATTGACACATCATTTTTTCACAAAAATGGTATCTCTAAATTCTTGAATTTGAGATTAACACAAATTTTTACTTCAAATTTCACACATATGAAAATATCAGTGTGCACTCCTCTGTGCAGTTAGCTTATCCACAAGAAGAATTCCATATAAATTACATACCATATCCAAGAATATTATTCATAACATTGAAGTAACATCATACCGTTCCTCCCTACTAACGTGCCGATGAGGGCCCTTAGGCGGCATAAATCAGACTTTAACCTAGCCTGGATGGTTCTTTAGTTTCATTTAAGAACATTTATGGAGTGCTTGCGAGGTATTAAATACTCTACTTGCTGGCTTTGTTATGAAGGTGGGCAGGATGAGTCTCCTCTAGCGCTTGTAGTCTCTTCCTCCTTTATTTAAATAACCCATGCATTACAATGCATGGCTACGCGTGGCTCCTAAGGGCCCAGGTGTCCCGCTGCAGGAGCAACAGCACCAAGGGCAGAGGGCACGAGCGTAGTGATAAGGCTGGTGCCTGGGCTCTGGCCTCCCGCGGCATGGTGGCTCTTTGGTCCCTTCTGCTATTGTTAGCCACAGTGGCCTCACTGGGGCTGGGCTTCCTTGTTATGTAGGATTGAAAATAATATTTCCAGATTTTTCTTAATTTCTACCTAGAATGAATCAAAGCTTCTTTTAATTTTGATTATTTATTAACGTTTGCCCTGCTATTTATTCTTTCCAAAACGCCGTGCAAAATATCCGCTTCTGTTTCCTCACCGCTCTAGAAACTTCTTTCTTTTCTTTTTGTGCTGGGTCGTACTACGCAGCCTGGACTCGAGGTGATCCTCCTGTTTTCTGCCTCCCTAGTGCTGGGATTACAGGTGTGAGCCACCATGCCCAGACTCCACCGCTGGCTCAGTGTGCTTGGGGCGGGGCCAGTGGGGCATGTGGTGCCAGGAATCAAACCCTGGCCCCTGTGCTTACCTAAGCAAGTGCTTAGTCCACTGAGCTATCTTGCAGGGCCATAGAAATGCTTCTTTCTATGCATTCCGATGTCAATTATCCAGTTTCCTGACCCTATGAAGGTTTTTCTTATTTAAAAAGCATTATTCCCTGTGTTTTTTAGTAAAAGGGATAGCTTTTTTAATCATGTCTAAGATGAAAGAAAATTTCTGAATTTTCTCCTAAGGCAAATAATTAGATGAAATATAATTAGCCTATTCTAGTTGATTAGAGCTGCTCAGGCATATCACTGTATTTACTTGGTATTAATACTTTCACTGCCTTTTCTAACAGACTTCAAAAGTCACGGCTGAAAGGCTTTCTTGATAACTACATCAACAACATTTATAATTGCCTAGTTTGTCTTAGAACTAGCAATTTATTTTCTACTTCATCCTGTGACATTTGTGCAGCTACACAAGACTGTAACAACCTTCCATTCTGGTATTTTCTTTGAGACCAGATCTCACTACATAGTGCAGTGTGGGCTTAGCTTCACTTTGTGGCTGGCCACAAATCCGAGGCAACCTCCTGATTCAGCCTTCCCAGTACTAGGGTTCCAGGTTGGGCTACCCATCTACAGTGCTTTCTTGAAGCGCTTTTATTGGTAATTCTTCACAGATATCCTGAAGGGTTAGACAATACAAGCTCAGCTTATTTAAGCTTTCTGGAACTTCTACACTGAAGCTTGCCAGATGTTCTGCTGCTTTGGAAAGGTTGGCCATATTTAATATCCTAAAGGCTTTTTTTTTTTTTTTTTTTTTTTTTTTTTTTTTTTTTTTTTTTTTTTTTTTTTTTTTTTTTTTTTTTTTTTTTGGTCTTTTTGAGACAGCGTCTCGCTATGTGGTTCAGCCTGGCCTTTAACTCATCTTTGTAACCAAGGCTGGTCTCGAACTCACCTGCCTCAGCCTCCCAAGTGCATGAACCACCACACCCGACTCTCTGAATCTTCATATCTTCAAAAATGAGCTACTTGGGTGGCACGTACACAGACCACCTAAAATTTCTTGGACTAACAACATTCTTCAAGTTTTATCTGCAAATTCCTAGACCCAGTGGCAAAGAGATCGCAATCAGACCGCTTCAGGCGAGTGAGTGATTGCAGCAGCAATAGAACCCGATTGCCCAGTGTCTCAGGGATTCCAGCCCAGCAGTGATCCACGTGAAGAGGGAAGTCCGCGCCCTGCAATACGCCTAGTCACACAGACTTGTTTCCAGAAGGAAGTCCGTGAACACGGAATTCAAGATTGATCACAGAAACCAGGGGAAAATGAATCAACTTCTTCATTCCCTTGGGCTGTCTACGAGACAGCTGCAGTGACCAGATGATGCTTGTGGTGACAGGGCACAAGTCCGCACTAAGACAAGCAAAGGCTTTCTGGAGATTTAATATCACACCTGCCACAGATGGTAGCCTAGACAAAGCAAAATGACAATCAAAATCACCAACATACCGTGTTGCCTGGCCTCATCTGCATGAACATAGCAAAATCCAGGGTGCAATAATTCTTCTTTGCGTGACGCGCCATAGAAGTCCCAACCCTGCACATTCAGACGGTGGTCACCTCGGAGGCTGAAATAAATCCTGATTCGCTGTCCGTCTGGCCTAATGCGCATGTGTCACAGGGCTGGCAGACGAAACAGAAACGGGGTGAGGACTTACCGACTTCCACACAGCATCATGTGCCTTCTAGGGAAGGGATGTCGTCTACCGAGGATATTTACATTGCCATAAACACGGGTAAGTGGGCTCTAATTCCAGCCAGAAGTGCAAACAGACTTTTGAGCATAATAGCTTCCGCTAGAAGTCAAGCAGCTGGATATCGTGCCTAAAATAGGCACGGGGCGTCTTTGCATCCTGATGTTTCAGAAGTCACTCGGCAGTCCTGATTGGTGCCTTGAGAAAGAGGGCAGTGAGTGTGTGCATGTGTGCGTGTGTGTGTGAGCGCGTGCATGCATGTGTGCGTGTGTGTCTGCTCATGGGTGTGAACAGCACATAAGACTGAAAAGAGCCAATCGTACTGTCACCCTCTGGCTCATCTGCTCTGACAGCGGTAAACAGTCCGGGAAGGCTGCAAGAACCTGATTTCTGGGTCGATTTGATTTAAGGGCACAGCCTTTTTCCAGGGTCCTGTGAGCTTTGATCAAAGCATTTCATACTGCGTTGTTCTCATCAGCATTTACTGCAGGTGGCAGGGGCTCACCTGGATCATTATGCTGGCAAGTCACAGGGAGTCTCATACTTACGTATTTATAGGCTTTCGCTGGCTTCCTCCTCACATGCTACCCAGGTACCTGGATTTTCCTCCCTGTGTGTTAGTTTGCATGCCTGCTAGGTGCCGAGAATTGTGAAAATGCACCATAGGTGATGTTTTACTGAGAGCAGCCATCATGCTGGAGTGTAGGTAATGAATCAAGCTTCACATGACTCCCAATGGGAAGGCTCCCATGTACAATGCTGTGCCCAAGGATGTGGTCTGAAAGGTCTGGTGCTATGGAATAGGCAGGCACATAGGGACAAAAATACCTTGACAAAGGAGAGAGTGCGCATTTCTCTTATCCTCACTTTGCATTGTCGCTGATTTTCGCTGAATGCTGCTTCATCTGTGTAGTGGCCCATACATTGTGTCAACTTGGCTGGGTCTCCTCATGGCTCCACACCCTGGGCTGTGGGTGCCCTGCCCCATGGGGAGGGGAGAGCCCACCCCAGAGTGACTCAGCACAGGGAGGGATTGAGGAAGGAATCGGAATTCCACTTCCTCAAGGAACTTCCATCTCCGCAGTCCACTTGGACGTCACCTCCCGGCTTCCACAGTAGGCTCTTCGGCCTCAGCTTGGATCCTTCAGCTTTCTGTCACAGTCTCTTCAGCCTTCCATCACAGCCTGCTTATGCCTTCCATGGTAGACCCATGGGCCGACTGATAGAGACTTGAACTGAACACCGTGGTGAACTTCAGACTTCGGGACTGAATACTTTAGTCCCGGATACGCAGACGCCCTCTGCACACTTCCTCATCTGACCCTGTGGCTGACCACTGTAAGCCAATCTTGTGGTTTCTTATATATGTGCACAGCTTATGCTATGTCTGTTTCTTAAGTTATACCTGTTCCTCTAGTAATACAATCTGGTTCCATGTTCGATCCTCATCTTTTCACTAATGCCACTTCCTCCTAGTTGGATGGAACAAGTCTCTTTACTGAGTAAAAAAGAATTAATGAATTGTACTAATTATTTTTAAAGAAAACCTCAAAAGATAGAGGAGACTCACCTCTTATTCTGAAGTTTAAAATCAATGAGATCTGTATGCACAAGAGAACTCAGAGCAACAAGGTGTGGTCTTACCATTCTCCGTCTTATACCACATCTCCTTCCTAGAGAAATAAATACCCATCTTAAGATGTAGCCTCCGTTATATTTGTACATTATTTATTTACTTTTTTGAGTTTATTGCTACAATGTAGATATAGATAATGATTACCTGACCATAGGGACTTTGCACCTATTCATGCAGTAAATCCTGGTTCCTCTTTATTTTCAATTTCCTCCTAGCATTTTTTTTTAATATTAAAATATATTTTAACTCTTCCTGCAAAAATTTCTGTAAAGCTACATCAGCTAGTAAAATGTGAAACTGAAATAATTAGTAGTATAAGAAGAAGCTATTCTTAAAGTGTAGTGGTTGATACACAGCGTAACTTGGCTGGATGACTCAGCAGCCGGTTCCCTGTTGGTGGGAGCCCCGCCCTGCAGTACAATTGGTTCCTCCCTGGAGCATGACCAGGGCCTGCCTAGGATATGATTGGCTCCTCCCTAGCGCGGGATCAAGGGCCCATCCTGGGGTATGATTGGTTCCACCCAGTACCACCTTGGTCCTGAATGGACCCTGGTCCCTGGATAGTCCCTGGATCAGGTGAATTCTATGTGGCTTAGCTTTCAAATTGTTCAATTCAAAACTTTAAGATACAGTCAGCCTGGCTGCAAGGTCATGGGTCATCTAACTTGATCTAAGTGTTTATGTGCAGTCGGTATAGAGAAAGAGTAGGCATTGCACTAGCACACAGCTCAGTCTCAGGCTCGTGGGAGGCGGCACTTTGTTGGTAAGAGTCCGTGCAGAGAGATAATGGCTGCCGTGCCTGGGGGCCTGCAGACACCTCCCACACTCAGGTCACACACTTAGCTTCTGCGTTCCTTTCCAAGTAAAATACTCCCTTGAAATTTATTGCAACATTATGCCTTGTATTTATAATTATATTTGAAGTGATAGTACAGACCAAGGAATTAAGATAAATTTTCTTTTCTTTTTTTTTTTAAAGAATTTTTTATTTTATTTTGTTTCAGAACTTTTGTTTGTTTATTTATTTATTTTTATGGCCGGCTCAGCCCTGAGGGCAGGGTTGGTGCAGCATGTGGTGCTGGGGATTGAACCGAGGTCCCTGCAGCCTCCCAAGTCTTCCTAAGCAGGCGCTTTAGACCACTGAGCCATCCTGATTTTCAAAGGATATACCCTGCATTGGGTTTCTAAACTCAGTATATAATATGTTGACTTTATTAGATCTCATATGTCTCATAATTATAACATTTATTTCATAAGCATTGTTATTGGGATTAAGAAGCATACTGATGAAGTCCTTTGTAACTGGTGTGACACAAATTCCCTAAACTATACATTAATTATAATTATAATTTAATACAAGACAGAAGGCTTTGTCCACGTGTACGTAGGGGGAATGTTTCCAAATGTACTGAATGATATGTTTCTTGATTTTGAAAGAAAAGTAAATTTAAAAATTATCTTAAACATAAGACTTCAGAATATGATTAAAGTAGAGATTTCTTGCTAATTTTCCTCATGAGCAATGTGTGTATGACAATGTGCTTTTTGATAGTCAAGTACATTGCAAGCACACCACGTACCTAGACCCTCACTTGCCAAAGCCCATTCAGGATGTTGAAGTAAATAAATAAAATAAAATTCCTATAGTTAAATGCAGTTTCAAAACATGCTCCCTCCCTTATCGGTAGCTGCAGTGCAAACACACAGACTGCGCAAGGTAAGTTGCATCAGGTTGAATTTCCTTTACTCACCAGTCTTACTTTAAAACAAACCTATGCTCTCTTGCAAGCAATTTTGAAAGATTAGTTTACATCTAGTACCTTCAAAATAATGTTTGAAGGGTGTGTTTCATAAACATTTCTCCAGGGAAAGATCTTAGTGAGCCGGCCATAACAACAACAACAATAATAAAAATAATAGAAAGAGAAACAGTACAAAGAATATGAGGGTCGCTGAGACGCCCTCTCCTGGCCCTCGGACCGAAGCAGTGGTCTGAGAGACAAGGGAAGGAGGTGCAAGCGCCAACTTGCAAGGTGCAGCCTGTGGTGCTGGGTTCTCACCACCGTGCGAGTACGCCTGGGAAAACAGCTCAAATGAAGGCAGGCTTACTTTGCTCCGAGTTTCAGGGGCTCCACTGCTTTTAGTCTCCGATGAGGCGGAAATGTGAGAGCGGATGGATGGGATGGAAAAGCCTCTCACACGATGGCAGCCCCAAGTAGACAAAGAAGCAAGGCCCGAGGAAGACTGGAGCGTGCCTGCGATCACGTCGCCACAATCCACTCCCTGCCAGCAGGCACGCCACGTGTTTCTGGCACCTCCCAGTAATGCCGTGAAATTCAGGTCTCCTCAGTGGATCACCCACCCTTGAAGTTACAGCCGTCAGGACCCAATCACTCCCGAAAAGCCGCCGGGGGTCATGGCCTACTGGAAACACGACATGATGCGGTTTTCATAGTACACGTATTTTACCATTTCTTTGTAATTTACCATCATGCCTCTTCTTTTTAACAAAATAGTAGCATGTATCCTTTTCCAGTAATAAGCCAATATAAGGAAAACATTAAATGTTGCATCTGTAGATAAAGATTCAGTTGTGTAGCCTCCGAGGAAACTCCAGGGCCAAGAAGCGGTGGTGAGCCCTCTGCAAAGCACCTGCTCCCCTTCTCCTTGGGTCGCTGATGTCCTTTCCTCGACTGCACCCCTCTGAGCCCTCTTTTGTTTGGGGTCCCCCTCATGGTCTATTCACAAAGCCAACTCTCACTTTTACACTGTGCAGCCCAAGGTTATTGGCTGATTGATAAAATAAAGCTGTAGGAAATTCTAGGCAGAATCTTGGCAAAGGGGTGGCCGTTGTTTCTATTTGTCATAATTATTACCTGTAATGATGTACCTTACGGTTATCACTTAATTGAAATTTTCATTCATTTGTTCAGCTTTTATTTATAATCCCCTACTCTAAAAGGCGAAGAGCGAATCTCACTGTAATCCTAATTCTTGTTTCCATAGAAATCAGTAATGAAGAATATATAGGCCAGGGAGACAGCGCAGTGGAAAAAGTGCAAGCCCAGCAAGTGCAAGGTCCTGAGTTTGATGCCTGGTATTGCATATATATATATATATATACACATACATATATATATGTATGTGTATATATATATATATGTAATTTTTTCATTTATATTACTATGGGTTTGATTTGTTATGGAGAATAACTTTTATTTATTCTAGAGACAAATTATACAATTTGTAGGGCCAGCAAGATAGCTCAGCACATGCTTTCCTGCCGCTGCACGCCGTGCCAGCCCCACCCTGAGGGTGGATTGACCTGGCCGGAAAAAAAAAAAGAAAAGAAAAAGGAAAATATAATTTGTACAAGCTATAAGCATCTTTTTCATTTTATTAAGTGATTTTCAAAAACAACTGTTTTAAATTTGTATGAACTCCACCTTATCAATTTGTTTTCTTCCATGACACTTAGTTATGGTGTTTTGTTTAATTTTTTTCTAACCTAAGAGGAACATATTTTCTAATGTTTTCCTTTATGCATTTTATTGTGTAACACTTTACTTTTTTTAATACCAAGTATCAAACTCAAGACCTTGTCTTTGCCAGGCAGGCACTGTGCCACTGAGCTATCTCCCCACCTGAGCATTTTACATTTAATTCTGTGTTCCAATATGCATTAATTTCCTTCTGAGATATAAAGTATAGGTCAAGATTTATGTGTTTGCAAATAGATAAATTATTTTAGCACCACTGTTGAAAGGAATATCCTTACTGTATTTAGTATTCTTTTTTTTTTTTTTTTTTTTTTTTGTCCTTTGGAGACAGGGTCTCGCTATGCAGTTGAGGCTGGCCTTGAGCTCACTTTTGTAGCCCAGGCTGGTCTTGAACTTGCACTGATCCTCCTGCCTCAGCCTCCCGAGTGCTGGGATTAAAGGCGTGAGCCACCACGCCCGGCTCCTTGTATTTAGTATTCTTGATAACTTCATGAAGAAAAAAATGACTGCACTTATGCAAGTCAGTTTCTGGACATGGTACTGAATACCCTTCATCTATGTCTAACTTATCCAGCAGCACTCTGCAGTATTAACAGTCCGGTATGCTTTGTCCTGCAAGTTTGCCCTTGATTTTCTTTCCTTAAAAAAAAAAAAAAAAAAAAAAAAAAAAAAAAAATATATATATATATATATATATATATATATATATATATATATATATATATATAAAATGGCCAGTTCAGCCTGCCCTGGGGCTGGGGCTGGCGCAGCTCATGGTGCCAGGGATCCAACTGCAGTCCCTGTGGTTGCCAAAGCTTGCCTAAGCAGGCACTGCTGAACCATCTTGCCAGCCCTGCCTTTAATTTTATAATCACTGACTATTCTACATTTAGATGTAGTTTTTACATTCAATTTATCCTATTAATGAGAAAGCATGCTGCAATTTTTGTTGAGATTATTTACAGTGGTAAAAATATTAATTGTCAATAAATACTGTATATTTTTTTCATTTGGCTCTTTTAAATTTATTTCATCAATGCTTTGTATATTTCAGCATGTAGATCTCCCACACATTTTGTTCAATTTAAATCAAATTACTATTTTTTGTGTTATAACATACTTTGAAATTTACAATCTCAATTGTTCATTACTACTATATATAATTCGTTTTATTTTTTATTTTTTTTTTTATTTTAATTAATTAATTAATTAATTTATTTATTTATTTCTTGTTTCAGAGCCTTTGTTTGTTCATTCACTCATTTTTAAGGCTGGCTCAGCCCACCCCATAGGCAGGGCTGGCACAGCATATGGTGCCGGGGATCGAACCACGGTCCCTGAAGCCACCCAAGCGTCCCCAAGCAGGGGCTTTAGACCACTGAGCCATCCCGTTTGCATCCTGAATTATTATGTAATAACATTGTCAGATGTTGAAGATTATAATAGATCTTCTGTAACAAAGCAACAGCGCTGAAAATTCTTTATATACACTTTGAGATATGCTTGTCAAACTTTGCTATGTTATATTTTGATTTTGTTCAATGATGTTTTTATACTTTCTACTGAATAGTTACATAGGAATGTATATTTAATTTTCAGTCGATGAAGCTTAATCCTCATATGGTCCAATAACTTGAAGAGTCAATTATGTGTTTGCTATGGCTAGGTAGACGTGATCTCTAAGTTACAATTAGTTAAAATGGTTTGTGTAGACGTTTAGCTCTTTGGTATGTCCTTTGCACTTTCACAGTTCTTTGTATTTCAATTATAGCAAAAGAGGGCTGAAGTGTCTATCTATAAATTTATATCATTTTCCTTTCTGTGCTATCCCGTTTTTGCTTCATGTATTTTGAAGTTTTTTTTGTTCAGATTTTTAGACTGTCTTGCCTTGTTGGAGAACAAGTTTGCCATCATATTCTACTTATTTATCACTTCTACTAATGTTTCTTGTGCTATGTGTTATTTGTCTGATGCTAACATACTATTTCCGCTGCTTAGGCAGATGCAGAGACCAGCGTTTGGTCCCTAGTGTGCAGTGCCAGTGCTGCCCCTGAGGTGCACTGAGAGGGCACTTGAGACTGGGCATGGTGGCGCATGCCTGGAATCCCCGCACTGGGGAGGCTGAATACAGAAGAATTGCTATGAGTCTGATCTGTGCAGTGGGACCCTGTAGACCTTCTACTAAATACATTATATATGTATATATGCACTATTTCCAGCTTTTATTCAGTCAAAAGTTACATTAAACAAATTTTTACATGTTCTGCTACTTTTAACCTTATAATGTTTGTATTTAAAGTGCGCTTCCTACCAACAGTATATGGTATGGCCTTGCTATACGTTAAATTTCTCTTGGTAGATGTGGTGCTTAGATTACTTACAAGACCAGCTTACAGATGCTGTACATTATTACTAGGTTTTGAGCCAGCTATTTCATTTAATTTGGTGTAAATTTCTGGAAATTATAATTTTTGAAATCCTAACTTCTGGCGGAGCGTATGCCAAGCAAGCTGGCACTCATGGATGCTTGTCTTTCCTGAGGATCCTACCAACTTGGTTGCCTGTGGTCACAGGTCTTTCATAGACTCAAGCCTTTTCAAGAATTTATTGGGTTTTTTTGTGTTTTTCTTTTTAGTGTATTTTCACTTTATACTGGAAAGGCACATGTATTAGTTTTCTAAGGCTGCCATAGCCAAATATGGCAGTCCAGGTGATTGAAGGGCAGAAGCTCGTGTACTCAAAGCTCTGGAGGCCACAAGGCCAAGATCTAGGTGCAGGGGTCTAATTTTCTCCGAGTTCCCGCTCAGTTTCAGGCTGCCCTGTTCTCACCGTCTCCTCCCAGAGCGGCTTTCTATGTCTGTGCCCATCTCTGCTGATCCTCCAAGCGTGGATGTTCTCTTTTCAGAAGGGACCCAACCTACTGGATCAGTGACCACTCAGATTTTAACCGTATCACTATTCAAATAGTCTCACCTCCCCCAACAGTCATGTGCTGAGGTACTAGGAGTGAGGACTTCAAAGTAAGCAGCTGAAAGGACCAAACTCAGCCCATCCTACGAAAGAGGGTCTCTTTCCAGTTTTCTACATGTCAGGCTAACAAAGTCAGATTAAAAATACCTTAAAGTTCTGGACACAAGGACCTAGATTTCTGCGTGAAGCTCCTACGTGCCTTTGGCTGCCATCACCAGTGGAGGCCTTCCGTTTCCTTAGTTACTGCTCAGTGAGTTAGATGCATGCATTTTTCATGAGTTTTCCTTTGCTAATCTTAGAAGTAAAATGACATTACTCAACAAGTAAAAGTAAGAGTCCTTGAGAACAGCAAATGTGGTAGGTAAGTCCAAGTCATTTAAATAGTGTTCATGTGTATAAGCAGGGCAGAAAGCTAAATGTTTTCATTGAATTGCATTTATGAGATTAAGCGATTGTATACTTGGCTTTACTGCAGAAGTAAGCATACTTTATTACCAGCAAAATGTTTATGTTTTCCTGAAGGAAGCTTGCAAACAAATACCAATGGGAGTTGAATGCTCTGTGGCTTTTCTACAAGATTCAAGCTGGACTCAGGCAAGATTCCTCGCTTAGCAAACTTGGATGCGGAGACTGTTTTCATGTTGATTTTTTTTCAGAATAATTGATCACCAGCCACATACAAACCCTCTAGGAAGGTCTTATAACTTAATCAGATCAGACTTGGTCTTCATTTATCCTTATACTTGGAGTGCGGCAATTCCAAGTTTATCAGACAGGAGGTTAATCACAGTGACTCGTTATAATTCAGGGGAAAACACCGTGCAACCGCATAGTTTCTGCTTTTGTAAGTTAACTCTTTCATTTAGTTATATAAAATTTCACGACTCCATAAAAGGCCATTAAAAACATTTTTACGTTCACTGTCAATTTGAGAAAAGAACAACAGATGGTAAATAACGTTAAGGATAAAAATGTCAGAGTCGGAAACCAAAGCAAAGTCCTAGGAGCACTCTGCATTTTCCGCCAGAGACCTAAGTTCATTGCTGGAAGGCAAAAGGAGATCAGCAAACGTGAAGGAGGGAATTGTGGGAAAGTAAGAAAGGGATGAAAATTGAAATATTTTTAGAACTTGCCCTCAGGATTGTTAACTGTATTCCCTGCAATGTGTCACGAGCAGCTTTTGATAAAGATTCCAGGTGCTTTTAATAGTTCTGGATTTATACCCACGCTCTTGCACTCGAGCCTACCTTGCTCCGTATCTACCACTTTGATTATTTTTTTGAAATAAATATAGGTTGTCCTTTAAAATTAAAAACCAAATAGACAATATGATGTTTTCTTCAATGCATATTTTAAAAATCAAATTTAAGTTGTGTGAAACAAGTAATAGATTATATTCTATAATAAAATTTTATCCACTTCACCCTAACACACGTAACACTTTATATGAATCATTTACACAGCCCATTTCTTGCTAAAATCCATCCTGCCTTCTTAGGGAGACAGAAATGCATAAACATGCCTGTCGATAGCAGGCGTTACAAAACACATGAAATAAAACAAATTTTTGAGCAATATCATATTCTACTCATTGATAATTAAAAGTACTTTTAGGCAAGCTTACAATTTACTTTTAATTCACTGGAGCTATCATTTTGCCTGATTTTTATTTTATTTTTTTGCCAAAAGAAAAAAGAATCTAGGATAAAGAAAACCACTGCAGAAGAAGAGAGCCACTAGACGTCTGAACAGAAGCTCAGAACTCACCAGCAATGCAGAACTGAAGCAGGGTCCTCAGCAAGGACACTCTCAGGGGACCACGCACGGGGCTCATCTATTCCAAGGTACAAGAGGGACTTTGTTCCTTTATCTTAGGATGGCCATTGTCATCCTCTGCCAGAGCTCCTTCAGCACAACGTCAGAGTCCCAAGAGTCACCATAAAAGCCTTCCTTGGCTTTGACATCATTGCTCTCATCTTTCTGCACAGCAAGCCATTTTATACATGGCCAAATAACAGAAGTGGCAGGTTCTGCCCAAGTCTTCGCTCAGCTGGCGTAGAAGCCTCCCTGTGAAGCTGATGCCCGCAGGAATCCTTGCAGAAAGTGGAAGAGGTGACAGCATTATCTATGATTCCCAAATCGAGTTGTTTATACATTATCAGCTTCCTTACGGCCTCATGAGTTTTCTACGTTTAGAGTAATAAAAAAGAAGAAAAAAGAAACTGGGGAGCAGGAGATAATGTTCTCCAGGAAATGCTTTATGAGAGGAAAGCAGAAATCGAGGTACTTTAGGCTGTGCAACTATAGTTCAATATTTCAGGCCCTAGACAAATAGAATTCATTAATTGATATGATAACCAATGGGAGATACAAAAATACCCTTTTGAAATTTCATCTTCTCCCTGCCCTTTGTGAGCTCCGCAGTAGCTCTTGCATTAACTCAGAATTCACAGCTAACTTTCTTTTGCACCACACGTTCTGAGCCTGGACTTTCAAAATAATTGCCTGCCTGCTCTACCTCAGGTTAATATAACAGATCTGTTTGATAAGGTCCCGAAGAGAATCTAGCAAAATGAGAAAGCAATTATACTCTACCAACTTCATGTTTCCTAGAAAATAGGCGTCGTTATGAGCTCTTAAGCAGAAGAGAGAAAGCATTCACCCAACTGCTGCAAATCCCTGGTGGTAGTTCACAGAGCAAGATTACCACACTAGAAAGAGAGCGTGTGCTGCTGCGGGGGCCTGGGCTTTCTCATTACCTTTAGGTTCTAAGAAATCAGGAGTAATCTTCATAAAAACTTTGGAGCGCCCTAATGGGAATTTAATTTCATGAGGATATTTGGCAGCCGCTGCAAGACTCCGTCAGAAACAGGCTATTTTGTAGCAACAGGAAATTGACAAGTGAAAAATGTCTGTTATAGTTTAAATGTTATGTATTCAGCCTCTTTAAAAAGCAACCCCTGACAGACACCATTCTAGAAGCAAGACATATAAGGATAAGGAAATCATATTTTTCTTCAGTTTGGTTAAAACTCTCATGAGAGAAACATCCAGAGGGCAATGTGGTCTGACCCAACCACACACAATGTTCGAAAGGCAGCTGAGGAGCACAGCTTGTAGGCTTGGGGGGAGGGGGAAGGGCTTTCACGTTGACATTCACAGCTGAGGCAAATCTTAAGGAATGGGGAGAAGTCAGCAAACTGGGGAAACAGAAAGAGATGTACCAGGCATGGAGCAGACAAACAGCAACCTCCGATAGCTGCAAGAGAGGTGTATATTTTATAGAGCTCATCATTTTTCCCTTTCTTTTTTTAAATTTTAAAATTTTTATTTATTTATTTTAAAGAGTAAAAATAGCAGAAACAAAGATAGAAAAAAACAGTAAAAAGAGTACATAGAGTACAGAATTTCAAAAGAAGAAAAAGTTAACAATGGTTGCATTACATATTTTCACCATTAAATCAGTATAGACCAAGAGATACAGAGCAAACAATTAAAGACTGATCAAACAATTAAATATTAACACTTTCAATAAACATTAATATTTTTAGCTCTTTCAAATGCATTTTGTATTTGTCACTCTTCTAAAAAAAATTATAGGGGTTAGAATGCAGAAGTGCAAGGTCCTGAGATTGAGTCCTGGTACTGCCCAAACTTTATTTATTTATTTCTTCTTTTGAGTCTTTACACTAGGGAGACTATACGATATTTGCATATGTAGGTCTGTTTTAGTTCACTTATGAGTATATGTTCAAGATACATCTATTTATATATGAAGTCTTCTAGTTTATCATTCCTTACAGCTGAGTAATATTCCATTTTATGCAAATACCACATCTTTGCAACCATTGTTCAAATGATGGGCATTTTGGTTGTTTCCAGGATTTGGCTATCACAAATTGTGCTGCTGTGAACATAGGTGCACAGATATCACTAGCATAGGATGTTTTCGGTTCTTCTGGAAAAATCCTTCTTTATTTAAAGAAAATAAAAATAATTTAAGACATGAGAAACAACAAAGGATTTACAAAAGCAAGAGGATAGGAATCCAACAGCGGTTGTCATACTGCATATTGTTGTGTTCAAAGTAGTTGTTCAGAGTACCAGGTGGAAGCATAAAAAGTTGCCCCAAAATGAAGCCTTCGCTGCTCCTTCCAATATAAATCAGGCCCACGTGTGTTAGCATCACACGTCTCCCTAGTAGGAGAAGCTGAAAGAGTAAAATCCGAAAAGTACAACCGATATTTTAAAGGGGACACTGCTTTCTAGGACAGAATAACTTGGCTTAGGGAAGAGAAAAGAAAGAAAGAAGGAAGGAGGTAATGAGATCACTGTTTTTATACTTTGTTATTTTTCGTTTGTAGAAAAGAAAATAAAAATATTGTTTCTGGTCAGTGCGTTGAGTAGTAAATCCAGGCGTGGTGGCCCACGCCTGCAATCTCAGCGCTGCAGAGGATGAAGAAAGGAGGATCACTACGCAGTTCGGACTCGTAGATCCTATACCAAATACATCAAACAAACAAAAAAAGACTAGTAGCTACAACAATAATTTATTTTTAATGGGGCTGGGGAGATACCTCAGTAGAATAAGCACTTGCCTGGCAAGCACAAGGGTCTGAGTTCAAATCCTGGTTCTGAAAAAAAAAAAAAAAAAAAGAGTATCTAATTTATTTCTAACTACACATCAGGCACAGTTGCAAGCTCTTCCTACATATTAATCCTCTTACTCCTTTTTAGCCTCTTTAGGAAGTACATTATACACATCCAGTTTTATACAACAGGACAGAGAGCAACTAAATAGCTCAGCAGATTAAAGCGCTTGCAAGCAGGTACAAGAGCTAGGGGCTTGATCTCCTGGCCTGCTGTGCTGGCCCCATCCCTGGGGCACGCTGAGAGGGTAATTGAGACCAGGCATGGCGGCGTGCCTGCAATCCCAGCTCTTGGGAGGCTGTAAACAGGTGGATCACTGTGCATCCAATCTAGTAGTGAGACCCTGAACATCCTGTAGACACTTCTGTAAAAAACACATGGAAAAAGAAAAGAGGCCATAAAGTCACAAATATGCTTAGAAAATTATCAAACTCAGGTCAGCGGGGCCCCGGCGGGATGGCTCAGTGGTCTAAAAGCGCCTGCTTGGGAAAGCTTGGGCGGCTTCAGGGACCATGGTTTGATCCCCGGCACCACATGCTGCGCCAGTCCCGCCCTCAGGGCAGGCTGAGCCGGCCATAAAAATGAGTGAGTAAACAAAGGTTCTGAAACAACAAATAAATAAATAAATAAATAAAATTTAAAAAAATTTTTAAAAAAATCAGGTCAGCGACCTAATCGCAAAGCCTAGGCTCAAATCCACGTTTCACTGCCCTGGATGGTGAAGCACAAGGAAGCAGTCAGGATAGAAAGGCCAGAAGGAAAGACAAAGGAGTCATTTTTTAAAAATGTCTGGAAATAAGGAAGCGTAGTTCAGGAATGCACAGGCAAAACTAAATAAGTAAATAACAATAGATGGCAAGCAGCGAATCACCTGAGTTTGTCACAAAGTTCCCATAGGTCAGCTGCTATGCCTTGAAAGCCAGTATCAGTTGAGAACCAATCGTAGTTTAGGCAACAGATAGGGATTCAGGTTTCGGTTTTGTTTAGTTGTTTTGGTCAATGTGAAGAGCGCTGCTAGAGCCACATAAACAGTGTCTGCCAGGACCAAGAGCCAAGATCAGGTTAGTGATGGCTTCACTGAGAGTAGAAAAGGAGTAAAACCCGCAGATCAGCTTAGTGTGGGAGGAACAACTGCGTGCAGAGATGGCAGCTGAAGTTCCAAGAGGCAGTGCCTTGGATCCGGAAAGACTTCTCCTGGCCCCAGAGTCTCTCGCTGTCTGTCTCTATCCCCGTTTCCCTCTCCATCTCTCTCTGTCTCTCTGTCTCTCTGTCTCTCTGTCTCTCTCTCCTCTCTATCTCTCTGTCTGTCTTTCTACGTCTCTATCTCTGTCTCTCTCTCGCCCCTCCTCCCTTCCTCAGCCTCCCCTTCCTCTTCCTGCCTTCTCCCTCTCTCCCTTTTTATTCCTCCTGTTATCACTTTACAGTTTCTCCTCCGAGTTTCTCATCCATATCTTATAAGAGCCCTAGTTGTTACTTTTTAAGGCTTATCTTCAAAATCCAGGATAGTCTTTCTTTATAAATATATTCATCACAGCTTCCTTTATCACGTTTCTCTTTTCACATAGGACATAGATTTGGGGAAGAATATATTGTTTATCAGATAAGCTCACTTTTTAAAGTTGCTTTTGAAATATTTTAGTTTTTAGGTAAATTTCTCCTTGGCATGAGATGACAAGTCATGATGCTTCATCGTCTTCCTTTAGTCTGTGGGTGAGCAGAGAACCCCTAAGGTAAAGGCAGCCTGCAATGGCTGCGCAGTTTGAAAAATTCCATTGCCCACTTAATAAGATGCAGTGTAGGTACAGATGGGTTTGCTATGGTCATACAGACGCGGTGCATTGTGCTTCACGAGGTCTTGGCTTATTAAATTCAGCTTTTCTAAATACACTATGAAAGCAGGTTGTCCATTTTTGGCCATCTTTTCCAACTTTAGGTGATTTAAATTTGTCACCATCATAAACAAACAATTCATGTGGTCCCAAATTATTGTAAAACTGCAGGAGAACACCCACTCCCTGGAACGCATCCGTGAAGAAGGCCACATGAGCACAAGCACCGTATCAAGCACGGATGGACACGCCACAGTTCTTTATGGTCTCTGTAAGCTGAGTATCTCTGCAAAGCAGCCCGTGTGCTTAAGCAACTGCGGGTCTCACAGATGAGGCCGCGTGTTCCTTCCCTCTGCCCCTACCCGGATGATAAATGACTGTTGCGAAGGTGTCTGCAGTGTAGAAGAAAGGTTTGGAGACGAGAAATCTGCTATGGAGTCATGGCTCTACTGCAACAGGGTTCTTAACTCCGAGTGTCAGCTTTCCTCCTCTCTAAGACAAGATCGGTAATATCTAAGTCAGGGAATTATGAAAATTAAATGAGATACAGGTGATTGAATACCGTGTAATCATTGTAGTTGATAACATAATAAATAATGCTCTTTAAACAACGTTCTGTGTTCATCCCGCCTTCCCTTCCAGGTAAGTACGTTACCTAGCACTCCACCATCACAGCGCCTCTGAGAGGCCAGCAAGCGGGTCCGGCTGCTTTCCTAGCTGCGTGCTGAAGTAACTGCAGTTCAAGAGAATGTAGTGTCCAAGAGCCAAGGGCAAAGCAGGGACTGGAATTAGCGCTTTCTGATTCCAAATCTCTTTAACCTCAGAACTAGCATAGGGCTTTCTGCCCTCCCCCCCTCCAAATGGAAACAAGGGTAGAAAGCCTTTCAAAAGTTAAACACCAGCTGGGGATATAGCTCAGCGGTCTAAGCACCTGCCTGGCAAACTCAAGGATCAGGGTTTGATCCCTAGTACTGCATGCCATGCTGCTGTGCCAGTCACTAAAGCCAGACATGGTGGCACATGTCTGTAATCCCAGCACTGGGGAGGCTGAGACAGGAGGATCACTATGAGTCTGAGCTATGTAGTGAGAACCTATACCAAATACATAAAGAAGATGTTTAAAAATTAAGTAAATAAATAATGACACAATTTGCGTATCAGTGGGAGGTAAGATGTCAGATCTGTAGTCACTAATGTCCTAAACAGTCAGAGTCACGGAGAGAAGAAAGGAAACAAAAAGAGACTGTGTACTCTATCGATGACTAGACGCACCTAGCATTACCTCTACCACAGTAATTTATTTTACGTGATGGAAATACTCTTATTCAATAAAGAAAGGAAAGAGTTTCTGAATTGAGGAGAAGGGCAGGAGAGGGTGTGGGGAAAAGAGATCTATCTAGGTATGGACACAGTATGACAGCTGGGCACTCCCGCTGGCCTATGCAAAGAAGCAGTTAATGCTTTAATGTGTATGGTCTCCTTCTTAAGATTGTTCTTGCTTTTCGTTTCTTATTTTTTATACATTTCATTCTCTTTTTTCTTTCTTCGTCCAATTTTAGATGCATATACCTGATAGTATGGCTAACTGGTTGGAAGACAACACTACGTATTACAACAAATACTGTGAAATTCGTATTGCTTTGTTAGGTGAAAGTCTATATCACTTGTAATTTTTTCTATTTAATTTTAATTTGTACTCGTCTTAAAAATAAATAAACTAATTAATTAATTAATTAATTAATGAAAACATGCCGGAGAATACATCTTTCATGCTGAAATCCTTGTCCTGAAATGAATTCACTGATCTGTTATCCTAACAGAAATTTTGCTTCTATAATATTTTCATAGTTCCAGGTTGCAATTTCAAATAGATTTTTAACTTAATTTAACTAGCTAGTAAACACCTAATTAATACTTAAAGTAGCTCTGTTTGGAGCACAGTAAAAATGTCTACTGCTATTGCTTATTTTATGATCTACTGATTTATTTATTTTAGTATTTCAAAATGCTGTGATCATTTATTATAGCCTTTAAAAGATAATCTGATGGATTTACCTAAAAATTTGACAGATCTTCCTTATCTATAAAATGCAAATGGAGAAATAAGGTTATTTATTCACCAGCAGATGGTCCTATGTAATAATGTGGATGGTAAGTAAAATCCATTTGGAAAAATACGGTTTTATGCTATCATAAATAGAATTTCCAGTCTTTACTAATTCAATAGATAGAAAGGAAATCAAACAAGCCATTTTTCTCCTTACTCTTCTTACAAATCTGTGTTATTTAATTGTATAGCTGTACCTACAGCTCTTATTAAAGTGGAAACGGATTGCTTCATGATCTGATACCTAATAATTTTATCATTATCATTGCCATCTGTGATCACAAGTATTTTTTTTTCATTGTCTATTATTTGAATACCCTTGTGTGCTTCTTTTGAAATTATAAAAATTAAAAGGTCATCTGGAATTCCTGTCTACAAGGTCATATAGAGACTCCAGGATGTTCAAGACTGTCACTTTCTCATTTATCTTGTCTTCAGTACTTCTGTCAGACAAAGTCTAAACACTGGGCATTTTTTCAAGAAACTGAAGTATGAAATTAAAATGATAATGGTAACTGTCCTCACTGGTTCTTCTTGTTATGGGTAGAGCTTTTGATGTCCAGCACAACTCACCAACAAAAGGATGCAAAAACTTCTTGCATCCTTCCCAATGTCTCCCTATAAAAAAGACCAAGATAAAATTTTTCATGTTTATAAGATCATGAGGAATTGTAGCTCTTTTTTTTTTTTTTTTCTGTCTTTTTGAGACAGGGTATCACTATGCAGTTCAGACTAGCCTTGTGCTCACTTTTGTAGCTCAGGCTGGTCTCGAGCTCACATGGATCCTCCTGCCTCAGCCTCCCAAGTGCTGGGATTACAGGCGTGCGCCACCACGCCTGCAACCGGAATTGTAGCTCTTAAGAAGAGGTTTTTATTGTCATTATTTTTATTTTTTATTACTTTTAATAAGAAATAACAATGTGACAGTTTCAAAACACATTAGTAGTACATTCCCAATAATTGATACAATGCATATTATTGTCCTCATAGTAGTTATTCAGAGCACAGGATGCAGACATGATAATTTTTCTAATCATTATTGATATGAAAACATCTTCTCATTGAAGTGAGAGAAAGTAGTTGTATACATAGTTCAATATTCCATAACCATAATGGGCTATTGGCAGAACTGGCAATGTCGGAAGCTGTTGATTTAAGAAGAGGCGACCTTAATTCAAGCTACTACGAAGAGGGAGAAATGACAGTGGATCCCACATAAATCCAGGAGATCATCAAAACCTATTATGGATCATCAAAACCTATTGTGGAACCTATATTCTAATAAGATGAGAAACACAAAAGAAATGAATAGATTCTCAGACAAAATCAAATTAGCAAAATTAGATCAAGAAAATACAAACATTATAGGCAACTATATATCAGCCAAAGAAATAAAAAATGCAATGAAGCATTTACCAACAAAGAAAAGTCCAAGTCCTAATGGATTCATTGTTAAATTGTCCAAGAAATTTAGAGAATGAATGTCACTAATGATGAAGCTCTTTAAAGAAATGAAAAGAAAAATAGTATTTCTAAATTCATTTTTGGAAGCAAGAATTACCCTAATTCCAAAACCAGAGAAGAATACAATGCTCCCCCCGCCACCCCCGGAAAAAAAAAAAAAAAAAGCTACAGGCCCATCTCCCTAATGAATCTAGATGCAAAAATTCTGAATAAGATACTGACAAATAGACTGCAGAAAATCATCAAGAAGATAAAACACCATGACCAAGTAGGATTCATCCTAGGCATGCAGGGATCACTCAACATTTGCAAATCCATAAACATATTATACTATAATAATAGAACCAAAGACAAAAATCACATGATTATCTCAATAGAGTCCAAAAAAAAGCATTTGACAAAGTCTAACACCCAGCCACAGTAAAAAGCCTATAGAAAACTGGAATACACTGTTTTTACCTCAATCCTATAAAAGCCATGTATGACAACCCAACAACTAGTATCATATTAAATAATCCAAACTGAAAGCTTTCACTCCCATCAGGCAAAAGGCTAAGATGGCCACTGTCACTACTTCTATTCAGTAGAGCTCAGAAACATTATCCAGAGAAATTAGACAAGAAAAAATTATAAAAGGAATAAAGACAGGAAAGAAGAAGCTAAGTCATCATTATTCATGATGCTGTGCATGGAAGAGCCAACGGATAACACATGCCATTTGTATTTCCTCATCTGGCAAGTATGTGTTCATCTCAGATACCCATTCTTGAACTGGGCTTTTAATTTAAGGGGTCTGATTTTATTCAACACCTTCTATGTTCTGGATAGGAGCAAATAAATATATAAAAAAGTGTTCAACATCATTGGTCATTCAGGAGATGTAAATTTAAAAAGAACTGAGATTCCATCTCACCTTTGGAACAATGGCTATCTGCAAAAAATCAACAGATAATACATGCTGGCCAGGCTGTGAAGAAAAAGAAATCCTCCTTCATTTTGGTAGGAATGTAGACTTGTGCAACGACCTTGGAAATCAGTGTGGAGATTCCTCAAAAAGCTAGGATTAGAGAAACCAAGCCACCAAGCCACTCTCCCACTGGGCAGCTTTGCAGAAGAATTAAAAACCTAGGATCATGATGATATGTGTGCAACTATGTTTATAGCAGCATAATTCATCATGGCTGAGTCTTGGAAGCAATCCGAATGCTCATCAACTGAGGAGATAAAAAAGATGTTTGTTTGTTTGTTTATTTTTTATGTCATGGAGTAGTGTCTAACCATAAAGAAAGTTAAACTGGAGACTTTTATAGCTAAATGGATGAAACTAGAGACCATACTCATAAGTGAAATGAATCAGACTTGCATGTGTAAACATCAGCTCCCTAGCATGAGAAGCTGAAAGAGCAGAGAAGATCCAAAGTACACAAAAGCTATTGTGAACTGGGAAGAAACAGTTCCAAGTGAAGGAGAAACTTGTGGAGGAAAGGAGGAGGGAAGAAAGGTGGAAAAGAATCTGTGTGTAGACAAAATAGCTAAGATACTTATACAGCTAGTTTCTTTTAGTTCACTGTAAAGAATGCATTCTGCATGTCTACTACGAAGACAGTAGCACACGGTGTATTAATTATTGCGACTCTAACGATCTGTTTTAGAACTGTGTTTTATCACTATTTTTTCTCTTTGAAATAAAAATTTGCAAAAAAGGAGAGATGACCTTAAGCTACATTAATTTTAAGCAAGTGAAGTAATTTTGTAACTAATGACTACATTAGACAGCAAAACATCTAACATTTTTTGATTCCCTCAGGAACTCCACACAACCATGAAATTTAATACTGTAGTGTACTGTAAAATCTGGGAAACTTCTCTGTATGGCTATAGATGATGTTTCTTAATTCATGAATTAACTCACAGTTTGAAAAAATGACGTTGTTGCTGTGCCTCAAATCAACTTGATAGTGAACCTGTGCTAGAAAATTGTACTTTTATGTACTGATTAACTTCTATGTACACATCCCAGTGTACCACTGTATTTTATATCCACAGCCTCAAAGTTTCAGTCAGGTGTAAGGACACAGACTTACAAAGATTAAGTAACCAAACCAAGGTCACGTAAGCCTTATCTACCAGGCCGGGGTTCAACACAAAACTTATCCTTTACTCAGACCTACTTCATGCAGCAGCAGAAATATCATGGACACCCCGTGTGTCCTCAGGGGGTGACCATGCCAAGAGGCAGGCCGAGCGGAGCCTGGAGCTCACTGCTCACTGAATAACAACACACATTTAGCGGAATCATTACGACTTTGGGAAATAAATGAGCAGAAGCATTCTCGCAACCAGACAAACTTGGCTATCGATTGGGTTGCCTTTGTGCTAGTACCCTGACTCAAATATTTCTGCCTGACTAAAAACTAACGGAAAGAGGCCTGGTTTCCACAGGTAAGTGTCAGGACACCCTCTAATATTTGCAGTTACAAAGGAAGGCCCTAGCCAGAGGCCTGCCCTTGAGGAATCCTCACTTCAGGTACTTTCTCAAGGCACTGGCTTCACACCTTGTTTTCGGTCTCCTTCCTCCTCTTTTGTAGATGCTCGGCCTGGACCTGACGTCAGTGGGCCAGTCTCCCCTACTCCTCCCTAACTCTGTCTCTTGTGCACCTCTGAGCATTCCTCCAGTCCTTGACCACGGGCAGCATCCTCTGCAGCCCAGCTCCGTCTTGGTGGCCACGCAGCTTACAGTTTAGGAGTCCCTGACCAGCTCTGCTTCCTCAGGAGGCAGGACAGCATAACTAAGAAAATGTTTTTTAACTATTCTTTCTTATTTTAAAGAGAACAAAAAACAAATAGTAAGAGCACAAACAAAAACAAAGCAACACAGAACAATAGAAATGGCACAGAATTTCAAAACAAGAACAGAAAATTAGCAATGGTGATTATATTATGTGTTGTTACCAGTTTACCACATATAGACACGCAAAATTGATCAAGTGATGCTTCCTTTCACTAAATCTTAATTATTTTCTGTGTCCTTTTTATTTTTTATTATATTAATTTATTTTAAAGAGTATAAAAATAATAGATGAGGCATTAGAGACGCCACGCATGTGAAGGAACCAGATGAAAGGCATTTGGCCATGGTAGTTCTGCTGCACGTGACTGTCCTCAGTGAAGCTGCTCGGATTACAAATATTAGTTCATGAAGTTGGTCAAAGAAAACGTTCTAAACCCTAGCTGCTCCCTTTCGAAAAGCAACAGGAGTCAGCAGCAAAGCTTTCTAGTTGGGTTCCTTAGCTCCTCCCATGACGAAACCATCAGTGTCCAAAGCACATATGTGAACATAAGAGGCACTGAAAGCAAGGCTGCATTCTGGCATCAGTCTGGCAGCCGCTCTGACTCCTCCCTACGAGGCCAGAATTCTGTAGTAAAGATCGCAAGGGTCCCTCCAGATCTTAAGCTATCTTTCGTTTAAGCTGATTCCGCTTTGTATTAAATTGAAAGATGCTCTATTATGGGATTTGCTGGCTTCTTGAAAGCCTGAGCAGATGCTGTGTCACAAACCCAAAGAAATTGCTTTTACGAATCGTGGTGAGACCCAAGCTGCCTCGTCAATTTGAAACCAGTAATATATCAAGGCTTTCAAAAAGATCCAGCTTTTCATACACTTTGAAACTAGATGGACTGGGCGTAAGTCAAAGAAATTTGGTTTGCATCTTCCTCAGTCTTTTAAGTTGAGAGATTGCCTCTATATGTGGCAACAGACTGGATTTTAAAGAAAAAGTAGACAGTTAGTTGGGGTACCTTCAATTATGGACATTATGGCAAGATACACATTGTAAAAAGTTTGTCTTTCTCAATAAGTCTTTGAAGAAAGAACTCAAATCACAGCATATTACCACAGACAGCAAGGCTCACGTTTTGGTAACAGTTATATATTCTTTGTACCTTTATTTACAATGTGATTTTAAATGTCCGTTCTCATCTCAAGGAACCTGGATTCTGTTCTCCTTACAAGTATACCTGAAATGTTCTTGGACATCTTTGTGGCAGAGAACGTGCAAGTGGTTAAAAGTAATTGAATTTACTTTTTCTATTTAATTACTCAGCAGTGCACTAACACATATCTTATGCTGAGCCCTCAGGACCACAGTGAGTACACAGCTAGTTGAAACAATTGAAAACGCTGGGGCGGTGAATGCGTGCGGTAAGTGCTGGTCTGTCTTTGCAGACCATCTGGGGAGCTTTTAAACATTATCCTTACTCTTCCCCTGCTCCAGCAGAGGCTCTCGGAAATGGGAGGGAGGAAGTATTGGGGATCTTTTAAAGGCCCCCTAGATGGCTGTAATGCTTATCCAGTGTTGAAAGCCACTGCCCGGAAGAGTTCCTTTGCAAGTTCTGTAATTATAAGGTACTGAGTTTTACTGTTGGAGAACAATCCTCACAATTCAGGTACAACTTCATCTTAAAGAACAAATAAAATGTACCGATAAAGAAGGGGCTATGAGAGGCTGGAAAGCTTTTGAAGCAGAGTTTGTCTTTTGGGCTAAACCTTATTGATGCTAGCCTTTACCTACCACTAGAAATTTAGCCAGCTCTACTCAGTGCCACCCACACCATCCTAATGTGAAACACCACCATCTCTACTTCACTTGAATCTACTGAGATCCTATTTATTTTCTTTTTCTGTCCTTTCTTTCTGTTAATGTATTTAGTACAAGGTCCACAGGGTCTCACGACATAGATCAGACTCATAGTGATCCTCGTATTTTCAGCCTCCCAAACGCTGGGATTACAGGTATCCACCACCACACCCAATCTCAGTTGCCATCACAGCAGGCCAGGGATCAAACCCTGGTGCCTGCAACTGCTAAGTCCGCTGAGCTATCTGGCCAACTATGACCCTAGTTATTTTCCACATAAGTCCTATTTTATTATTCCCTGTGCCATGAAAATGATTGTTTTAGAAATCAGTTACTCTCTTACACATTTTCCTCATCACTGAGACCGAATACCCCAAATCAGAAAACTCAAATATTAACTACATTTTCAGCACATAGCTGTTTCGCTCAAAGGCAGACAAGCATGGTGGATGGGTCTGGTGTCGACAAATCTGCTCAACTAGCCGTGAAGATATGGGGAGTCAAAGGGGTTTCTGGGAGTGGGAGCGGATGCACCCCTCCAGGCACCTCAGAACCACACAACAGCTCTAGCACCCCTACCAATCCATTCACTTTCCAAGCACCTGAGGTCAGGGAACATTTGAGACCTAAGCCCTAACAGCTACACTCCTATGAGTTAAACCAATTGGTGAATTCATAATGATTTCACAGCCCGCAGTATTCAGTTTAGTAGAGGAGACCATCCACTCCCACATTCCACTTGTGTCTCTTTGTGCCCTTTGCAGGCTGGGAGTTCTATTCATGGAGATTTGACTCAGACCTCATGCACACCCAGCCCTTTGATCCGTGCCAGAGCATGCTGTCCCTGCAGTGTTGCTCAACCAATGGCGTGGCCTAGAAAGTTCTATAGTGCTTAAATATCGACGTCATTGACCTTCTGTGCAGATTTCTCTAATGTCTACTACACTTAGCTTTGCTGTCCCTCTTGTATTTTCCCATAGCACGAGTTCCTTTGGGCCATGTACTTTCAGGAAACACGTGTGTTTATCTTGCTAAACTATAAGATTTGTGAGGACAGATATTATGTTTTCCCAATTCTTTCCTATACTATTAACCTTTCTCTACAGTGCCTGGTACAGGATAAATGATTGACAAATAAATTAAATGAATACCATACATATACAAAAGGACTCTGTGATCTATTTTGTATCTGTAATAATGCGTATTGCTATACATGGAAAAAAAAAACTTAGGACATGAGAAATAGCTAAACTTTAGGAAAAAGTTTTAATTTTAACTTAATCTAAGGAATATATGCTTTTTTCTTTGATTCCTCACTTCCCTTTCTCATTTTTCTATCTTTCTTTAAGATGTTAGCTCCTTTGTGCATATCTATATTTCAATAGATTAAATAGATTTAAATTGAAGCAGAGTTTGTCTTTTGGGCTCTTATTATCACTTTAATATGCTATTGATTGCAGTAATGAAAAGGAAAGGAAGAGCTGAGAAGTGTGTTATGAGCAGCTATAATATCTTTTTTTTTTTTTGTCACTGCAAATTGTTTATTAAAACACAAAGCAGTGGACAGTGAAAAACATCCTGATGTTTTTAATTTTTGGTGGGAGTGGGATGCGGAAGGGGTAGGGACAGATGGAGACAGCCCAGAAGGAAAGACAGCTCTATCCACCCCCACTGCTTCCCTGGCCAGCCAGGTTCAAAGCCCATCAAGTACATCTTGCTGTGCTGCTGTTGTAAATGAATGTTGTGGCTAGAGAGTTGTTTGACCTCTGCAGGGAGAGGATGGGAAACTAGAATAGGACTTACAAGGGCTACCAAGGACTTGACACTTTTTCACCAATACTTGGTACCAAA
>PVJA010003772.1:80821-92096 GCA_004027025.1 Myocastor coypus | reverse complement strand
GACTACTAATTCACAAGCTCCTGCCCCACAATCTACACCTCAGCTCCAGCAAAAGCCTTCTCTCATATTTTATAGGGAAAATATACCCAATCAGAGGAAAATGTGATTAATTTCACATACTCACTCACACATTCACTATAATTGCTTTCTACCTATCTTTCTCTGCTCTATCCTCTTTACTGAGTGAATCTTGACACCTCCCAGTTCAATGAAAAATTTGTTCAATTGTATCTTTTCTCTCATAGTATGTTCTCAGATGTCTTCCTCTCCATTGACATTTTAGGTTTAATATACAAGACTACTTAAGTCAATAAAACAAAAATATCCCCCCTTAGCCTTCTGTCGATCCCACTCAGCCACTCTCCTTTGAAATAAACTACTTCAACAAAATGAGTCTCTGTCCATAGATGTGATTTCTTACCATTCACTTCAATTTCTAACCCTTGGTATCTGTAGCAACCACCATTATCACATTGCTAAAGTAATTCTTCCAACATGGAATGTCCATATATCCTTGTTTGCCTAGATCTATAATAGCATAATTACAAGCCGGGTGTGGTGGCTCACGCCTGTAATCCCAGCACTTGGGAGGCTGAGGCAGGAGGATTGGTGCGAGTTCGAGACCAGCCTGCGCTACAAAAGTGAGCTCAAGGCCAGCCTCTCAACTGCATAGCAAGACCCTGTCTCAAAAAGACAAAAAAAAAAAAAAAAAAAATAGCATAATTACAAAAACAACACTTTCACTCTAAAATCTACTGTTTTAAATGACAATTAATATAATAAACATTTCCACTTTCCAATCCTTAATCCGCCTTAGTATGCTACATCAATTACTTCTGTAACCACAACTGAGATTCTTTCTTTGAATTACTTATGGATTCTAGGAAATTATCCTCACACTCCACCAGCTATTCCTCTTCATTTCTTTTTAATCTCCAGTTTCTTATTTCCTTCTTAAGGGATAGCCCAGCATCACATTTATCACTCTGTGAGCCTTCCAGGATAACACTGCCATGCAAATAGTGCCAACCACTGTTGCTATACAGTCAATTCCCAACAATGCATCTCTAGTTCACATCTCCCTCCTGACCTTTAGACCTCTTCACAAAAATGCTTGTAGGAATTTTCACTGGAATGTCTAAAAATACACTGTAAAAGAAACCTATCTCAAACTTAACACATCTGTTTTTCTTCAGGTCAGTTTCTCTTCCCAAGCTGCCCTATCCAAACGAATGGCAGCTTATATTTTTAGGTAATATATTTGTTAACTTTTTAAATGGTAGCTTAAATTTCTGAAGCTTGTCTATGTCATCTGTCTGCCTTCTTTATTAGTTTTCATTTCATTTTCTGTAAAACTTTTTGGCTGGTCTTTCTATCTTTACTTGAGATCTCCTTTAGCTTATCTGCAACACTGCATAGAGTTTGATATTTTTTGTAGCTTTCCAATGACTTCTAGCATGGCTCTTTATAATGTTATCTAAGTTTGTCTGCCTCATCATTGCACCACTATGCTGGTTATAATTAACCAAAAACTCCTGGCCTAAACCATGACTTAATGCTTTTTTGTTGGGTTGGTTTTTTCACTACTATGTATTGAACCAAGGCTGTCACAGAGCTACATCGCCAGCCAAATTCTTATTTTTTGTGTGTTGCTGGCATTGTAGGTATGTTCCATATACCTGGCTAAATGAAACACTTCTTATTTTTAAATTTTTCCTTTTATTAGGATGGTTTTCAGTTTCAGTCCAGAGATTTAAAAATCATGCAAACATGCACAGGTTACCTGTGTAAGAGTTGTTCCCTGACTCAGGGCTTTACTTCACGCCTCTGCATCTTACACTGGTAGCTCAGTATCACTCTTTTTATTGAATTTTTTTTTTATTTAACAAAACAAAAAAAGCATAAGGTTTTGGTTTAGGCAAAAAAATAAAAATAAAAACAGTGATACAGAATTTCAAAATGAGATAGTAGGAAATGAATAACAGTTAATATAATGCATAGTTATCTTTAAGTAGTTGCTCAGGTTACAAGATATAGGCATATAAAAGTGATCAAACAAGCACAAGTTGTTCTTTTTAATAATTAATAAAAAAGTATGGGGCCTGGCAGGATGGCTCAGTGGTCTAAAGCACCTGCTTAGGAAAGCTTAGGCGGCTGCAGAGACCGCAGTTTGATCCCCGGCACCACATGCTGCGCCAGCCCTGCCCTCAGGGCAGGCTGAGCTGGCCATAAAGAGAAATAAATAAACAAAAGTTCTGAAACAAGAAAAAAAAAAGTATTAGTATAATTATCTTAGCTATCTTGTATTGCACACACACACACACACACACACACACACACACACACTATTTCCTTCTTTCTTTTCTCCTTTCTTCTTTATTTAAGATTAGTAAGCCCCACGTTGCCATCTGCTATGGTCATGTTAAAGGTTCATACATGCAGTAATTCAAGCCTTTAGAAATGCATACCTGCTACTACATGGCTGCAGAACTGCCAGTTTTCTTGTTAAGACATATGTTTCTGCTAGTACTTATGTCTCTAAAATATTTTTAAATTGGATAATATAGCATAGATTTAGCATTATCACACTAACATTTGTTACTCTCAGAGGCTGAACTTTTTCTTTCTTTTTCTGATCTGATTTTTGAAAGAAAACATTTTAAATTTTGTTTAAAGAAAAATATTGAAGAGAAAAATTGAAGACTAGGGCAAAAGTGTGAAAAAGAAAAGCTTCTTGCTCTAGTCATGCCATCCCAATTGAAAAGTATGAAATGAAATGACTGGTTACAAAGACATCTAATCATCTGAGTGACAATGTACTATAATATTGAATGAAGGAGTATCTTCAGGTTATAATATCATAGCAATGACCAAAAAGAGCAAATGGAGCATGGCATATGAAGTATGATTAGAAATCATGGTGAGTGTTTAAATTGAAAAAAATCATTGTAGTAAAACATACACTGTGTTTAATTCCTCTCAAAACATTTCCCTTTGTTTGGAACACAATTATCCCATCATTCTTGTAGCTTTCTGAACAAATTCTGAAATTCCTCTCCCATGAATGGCATTAGTTGTATTGTTGTAGCTGCCTTGATCTGAATCCATGCAAGATGTTTCCCTATCAGGATCATTTTTACTTTGGGAAAGATCCAGAAGTTGCAATGCTCTGCCTCCAGTGAATACAGTAGATAATTATATACTGTAATAACTTTTAACTCTGCCTTTTGGCTTAATGTTACTGAGCAGCAGCATTCACTATGATGTTACCATACCTTCTAAAAAGACATGAAAGACTTCCAGAACTGCTTCAGGAAGCTCAAAGTGAGGGGCAGCACTTCAAGGAGGAGTAATGGCAATATGTCTTTCACTGCAATGATTTCTTTAATGTCAGTCGTCACAGTATATTTTGACCACATCTTGTATTCAAACTGCAGAATGAGAAATGCTGTCACTGACTATTATAAACTATTTTTGGTCTCCAAAATTCATGAAATCTTAATGCCATTGTGAAGGTATTTGCAGGTTATGTCTTTGGAAGGAAGTATTTAGATTTAGATGACACCACCAGGGTAGATCCTCATTGATGAGATTATTGTCTGCATAAGAAAAGGAGGATAAGCAAAAGCATTTGTTCTCTCTCTCTCTCTCTCTCTCTCTCTCTCTCTCTCTCTCTCTCTCTTCAAGAAGACAGTCATTTTCAAGACAGCAAGAGAGGCCTCACCAAAACTCAACAATGTTCGCACCCTAACCTCAGATTTCCAGCATCAAAACAGTGACAAGCTCCTTTTCTGTAAGCCAGCCAGTACTTTAACAGTGGCCTAAGCTAACTATGACACTTATGGAGAACCTAACCTGGTTTAACCTTAGTAAGTTTTAAAAGGAAGTAAAATGAACATTTGTCAACTTCTTCTACATTTCTGGTGAAAAGTAGCAGAATGCTTTCTCTGATTCCCAGAACTTAAGTCTCCAAATTGTCCTCACCAATAACACTGCTAGTAGATACTGCTCTTCATAATTTTCATCCTAATCTCATGCTTTTCACAGCCCTACACAGTGGTATAATTTGAGGGAGAGGACATTATATCTCATTAAGTCAAATTGAAAATTTATATAATACAATCAAAGTATTTTAAGAAGATATACAATATGCCTTGGATATCTTATTTGGAAGTTTCAAACTGAATTAAAACTTATAGAAGGTACAATTAAAAACCTCAACTAGAGCAGCACAAAGCTTTTGCCAACTGTGAGCCTAAATATAGCTTAAACAATGGGCCACATGTTTTAGACCCACTGCTTTACCCATTTAGTCTTTGCAAAATCAGAACCTCAGCCATATAGCACATGATCTCTAATTACAAACATCAGCTGTTCAATCATGAAGGTGTGGTTTGTGTCAGTCAACACAGCAGCCATAACTAGGTCAAGGTCACCATTTGTTTTCTGAAGTCTGGTACCATCTGGTGAATTCCCAGGAATTCAAAAATACTCCATCTCCACTCAAGGAGGCTAGACATCATAGCATTTCACCAAGGATCAGAAAAGAGAGCAAATCTATCTCAAAGTGAGGAAAACATTATGATTCAAATAGCTTATATTTCCCAAAGGAAACCATTCTTATATGTGAGATGTTACATGCATGTCTTTTTTTACATGCATGCCTGTTTAAACAACTTCAAGCAATTTTAGTTGATATGAAAGTGAATTTTTAATCAATTCACTGCCAAAGTAGATTACTACTTTTGTTAAAGAAGCCTTCCACACTGCTGAAGTGGATGAGATTACTATTAAAGTATAGTCATGAAAACACTTTGGGATGGTAAGAGAAGTCCAACCAGAAAGTAGAACAAAGGAGAGAGAAAAAACAAAAGAGCAGAAATCTTCTCCTTTCATCTATAAATTCAATGTAATCTCAAACAAAATCCTAGCAACATCTACAGGGACAAAATATAGAATAGCTAGTACAAGATAAAAGAACAAAGTTGGATACTAAAGCTACAGCAATGAAGATGTGATATTAGTGAAAAACTAGACAAATGAATCAATGCAACACAGGAGAAAGCAGAGAAATATACTCATAAATACTGTCAGCTGATCTTTGATATAGAAGTAAAAGAAACAATGAAAGAAAAGTATTTTCAAACTGAATAGCCTCATACAAAAGAGTAAATCTAAACGAAGTCCTATGTCTTTCACAAAAATAAACTTAAAATGATCATAGACCTAAATAGAGAATACAAAATCACTAAATTCTTAGAAAGTAACATAAGAGAAAATTGACCTTGATATGGCTATGATATTTTAGGCAAAGCACACATGATTAAAGAAAATATAATTGATAATCCAAATATAATTGGATTTCATAAAACTCAAAAACAGGCTGGGGAGATAGTGCAGGGGCACAAGTGCCTGCCTGGCAAGGGCAAGGTCCTAAGTTCGATCCTCAGTTTAAAAAAAAAAAAAAAAAAAAACTTCTCTATGAAAGTCAGTCTCAAAACAATGACAAAATAAGCTACAGACCAGGAGAAAATATTTTCAGGCCTATCCAATGAAGGACTAACCTTTTTTAAAGGAATATCCCAAAGATTATAACAGATACCTCACGAAACAAGATGAAAAATAGACATTTCAAAGCACCCTGTATCAGTTGTCATTAGAAAAGCTCAAATTTAAAACAATAAAATGCTGTTACAAACCTATTAGAATGGAAAAAAATCCCAAGCACTGACAACATCAAAGGCTACTGAGAATGTGGAGCTACAAAACTCTCATTCATTGCTAATGGGAATATGAAATAAAGACACCTGGAAGATAATATGACAGTTTCTTACAAATCTAAACACACTATACAATTCAGCAGCCATTCTGTCTGCTTTTCACCCAAAGGAACTGAAAGTTTGTGTCTGTACACAACTCTGAATCTGGATGCCTAAAACTACTTGATTCTTAACAAAACTTTCAAGCAACCAACATATTCTTTGGTTATTGAATGGATAAACTATGTTATGTACAACCAGAAAAATATTGTTGGGTATTCAAAAAAGAAATGAGCTGTCAATTATGAGCGAATTTTTAAAAAATTTAAATTCATGTTTCTAAGTGAAAGAAGCCAAGGTGAAGGGTACATATTTTATAGTTCCAGTCATATGATATGACATTCTGAAAAAGACTAAATTATATAAATGGTATAAAGATCAGTGGTATCAAGCAGGGGCAGGGACACAAGAAACAGGATTTTTAGGGCAGTTAAAAATGTTATCTAAGTAATATATAATATTTAATGACAGACACATAACAATACATATTTGCTGAATCCCATCAAGAATGAACCCTATAAGAACTATGAATTTTGCAAAATTATGATGTGTCAGTGAAGAATTATCAATTTTAATAAATGCACCACATCACAATTGAATGTTAGTAATGAGGACAACTATACATGTGTCAGAACAGGAGGTATATGGAAAAGTCTCTATAGCTTTAAAAATTAAGTTTCATTGAAAGGAAGAATTATGTTTAATTGTTTGACCAATCTTGCATAACTATATCTGGCAATCTGAGCAACAAATTTGATGAGAACAGTAAGTAATATGACAACCACTGCTAGTTTTCTATTCTTGGTTTGAAATTCTCTACCATTTGTACTGTTCTATGTAGCTTCGTTATTGTTTTTGTTGTTAACTGTTTCTGTTTCTCTTTAAGATAAAATATAAAAACTACTTAAAATTTTAAAAAATAAAATAATAAGAGCTCAAATTGATGATGGTTTAGAAAAAGATGTCTGTATGAATGGGTGACCAGAAGAATATCACAAACTGACCAGTAACTTTACATGACTTGTAATCAAAAAAGAGAAGAAACACAATGAGGAGCCTGAAAGCTAAAATTGTTACCCAAATAATATCAAGAAAAACATGACTGATTCATTGATTGATTCATTCATTGATTGCAATACTATTAAAATCAGAGCTGAGTTGTTTCTAACCCTCATTTGACTTTTAAACACATGTACATTTATTTATGGTTTTGTGAGTTAAGGGTTAGAAAGATAAATTCATTACTTTCAGTACTTTCAGTACTTTCATTAATAGTCCAAAGATAATGTCATGGTAGACCACATGTAATGCTTTGAAGTCTCAACATGCCAATGGCAATAACAAAAGAATATTGGGTCTGTAATGAAATGTGTTACGAGGATACTGAGCTCACATTATTTCAGAAACCCAGATAACATCCAACATGGGTTTACTGACTGCATGAATGACTCAATCCATTGTGGTAGTTCACTATGTTTCAGCCAAGAGTAACAACATTAAGATGTAATTTTAACATTGCAGCCATAATAGGCTAGTTTTAGGATGAAGATGAGGGACAGCTGGTCTTAATAATGCCAGACCTAGGGGAAGTTAGAAGCACACTCTGACCTTGTTCACCACTAGAGCAAGTGGGCTGACAGTCAAAGAAAACTGAAAGATAACAGACTTTCTCAAATCTGTAGGAGATTTCTTATTCCCATTTATAAGTTCATTGGCATCTATGACTAACAGTTTGCTGTAAAGCAAAATTCAGCATAAGCCAGGCCCATCTTGAACCCTATCCAAAGGGGTTTAATTACCTAATCACCAAAAAAAAAAAAAAAAAAGAATCTTGTTATAAAATGGATTTACCCAAAAGGCAGCCAGCTGGCCTCATTCCAAAGTACTAGAGAGGATAAAAAGAAAAAGAAACATGACACTGCTCCTACCCACAAGACGTTTGTAGCACTACTTAGAGGACTCAAAATGTAGGTATTAGGAGAGGAGACAAGCCAGGCCTTGTATGTGCCCTAGCTACTGAACAGAACACCAAAGTCTCAATAGGTTGGAAGGTAAGAGAGTTCCTCCAGCCCAAGTTCATCATTTCCAGAAACTGTGGGTGCTGCTTGCCTTTATAAGCAACTGTATCTTAGAAACGGAAGTTTTAATTGAAACCAATGTATGAGACTTAGAATGGAAATTGGGTTCTCCACCTCCACAGCACCTTTATTTTGGGCTTTAAAGCTTTAGAAGGACAGCAGGGAATATAAACTGGCTACTTCTTGTTGTTGCCTGTATTATTCATTTATATGGAAAAAAATTAAACTATCCTGATGCATCCTAATGGCTCTGTGGAAGTCGCATGAAACATAAGAGAACAAATGCCATATGATGGAGATGTACATCTGGTGGCTTATGAGGAAAACAGACTTTTGATGTTTTATAATGAAAGAAACAGTGATGATCTCATTTCTGGCAAGTGTGTTGCCTGTGAGAATTTTTCTTTAGCCTCTTTCAGGGCTTCATTTACTTCTACGTAGTGATCCCTTTAAGGATAGGAATACCTCATTTATTCCCAAAGCCAACACATTACTTGGCACATAGAAAGCTCAAAATAAAGGGCCAGAGAGATAGCAAAGCAAACTAAGCACCTGCTTAGGTCAGCACAGAGACTGGAGTCCAATTCCCAGCATGACGTGCTGCATGGGCTCTGCCCCTGGGGTGCCCTGAGACAGTCAAGGAGACCCAACGTGTTGGCCCAAGCCTGTAATCCCAGGCTGGGAAGGCTGAGACAGGAAGATAGCTAGAGTCGGCATTGCATAGCAAGACTGTATCAGACATAAATAAAGCTCAATATAAATATTTGAAAGATGAAGAATGACAACCAAATGAATAAAAGCAGTAATAAGTCTGTTCCGGTTGTACTATTTTTTTGTTTGTTTTTGATACATGGAAGCAAACTCAGGGCCATTGCAGGCAAGAGCTTATGCCACTGAGTTATATCCCTTAGCTTGATTGTACTGTTATATGTATTTAAAACTCAAAATACAGACGTACAGCATGCTCTAGTACAGAAAAGATAAAGTGCTTTGCAAACAGTATGTTATAAATAGATAGTTTCAATAGCTTGATTTTAAAAGTAAGGAAAGTGAAACCTAGGAAAATTTAAATGTAAAGCCTTATATGGACTAGAAGAAGAGAAATAAGGTCTCTCTCTCTCTCTCTCTCTATGTATATATATATATATATATATATATATATATATATATATATATATAATTTCAATTATAATATACCCATGATATCTACCTGTTTCTTGATGTTCAACTTGCTTCTGCATTTTCTTCCTTTATATTTGCCCAAAAGATACAACTCATTTTATACTTAAGTAAAATTTACTTAGGTAGATTATATACTGCAATGAATTACAAAAATATAGTAAGAAATTCTGTCCCTGCAGTAACTTCTGAAGACTGAATCTGTTGGAGTTGATGAGCCC
Organism: Myocastor coypus; assembly: GCA_004027025.1. Taxonomy (NCBI): domain Eukaryota; kingdom Metazoa; phylum Chordata; class Mammalia; order Rodentia; family Myocastoridae; genus Myocastor; species Myocastor coypus. The sequence continues at coordinate 82,799 of PVJA010003772.1, read as the reverse complement.
CCTTGTTCAAACTGTCAAGATCAGACTGAAGGAAGAGCTGAATTTAAGACATTTCCAAGGGAATTGAAAAGTAATGCTATAGGCTGGCAGGGAATTATGTGTAAACACTCAGCTTAGACAATATCACGGAGCCTTTGGATCCTGAGTGATGTGCTAGGAGAAATGTAGGAGTAGTGATTCTGTAGTGCTTGGGGACCCACTGCTCGGATCTCAGAGGACAGTGCAGATCTGACAAGAAAGGAAGCAAGTGTCTTTAGTGTTTTATCTTAATTGTTTGTTTTCTAGGTATGAAATTCTAAGCTGGGGAGTTTCAGATTCAAACATCAGCAGCAGTTTCTAGCTGCACCATCTATACACATCAGCCTTTTGCACCCTAAAGTTTTGCAGTATTTTATTGTTAAAGATTATATGTATTTCCTCTCAAAGCCATTGTGAGGATTAGATTTATTACTGAATCTAAAGGCTTGCTGGAGCTAAGGTCACACTAGCACTTAAGAAAATAGAGAAAGGAGAAGAGTAGGGAGAAGGCAGGCATTACTTTGATGGTTAAAAATCCTATCATTATCAGAACGTTTTTGTTCAAATCTCGACACTTATGTTGGTCAGCTTGCCATTGCTAGAGGGACTATCAGGCTAATAAATCTGTAAGAAAAGAATTACGTTTTGGTTCTCAGCTTGGGGGTTAGTCCATGATGGGTGGCCTTGCATTTTGGCCCATGGTAGGGAAGCACGTCACAGTGGGAGTGTGCAGTAAAATAAAACCACTCATTTCTTGGCAGCAAGACAGTGAAGAGAGTGAGCAGAGAACAGCCACCATAGTGCTTTCAAGGTTCTGCTACAAAGACCTAATGACCTTCCACTAGGTCCCACCCCTTTAGGAGGTAGTACTGAGAATCAAACTCAGGAACAGGACCTTGCGTTTGTCAGGCAAACACTATGCTGCTGAGCTATATCCCCACCCCCAGGCCCCACCTCTTAAAGATTTCATGACCTCCCAACAACACAGCTAGGGAATAACCTTTTAACACAGCCTTTGAGGGACAGTTAGTGTGGTGGTTCACACATTGTGTCAACTGGTGATGTCGAGGAAGTTTGGTTGCATTGGCTTGGAGATACCATGTCCTGGGGCATGGAAGTCCTACCCTAAGGTGAGGACAGTCTGCCCTTGAGTGACTCAGCACATAAAGGACATATGAAGGAGTTGAGGAAGGTTTCTGTGTGCTTCACTTCCTTGGAGAAGCTTGACTGAGGCAGCTGCTCCACTTTGCAGGAGCTCAGATCTTCACATAATCACCGCCATTTTCTTGGAGGAGCTCCTGTTGTATGGAAGGAAGAGAGAGAGGCTTGACGGAGGCCACAGCCGCTGCTCTTTCTCTGCTCTTGTTTTCTGCTGCCATGAACTGCTGCCATTTGCCTTGAAGCCAGCAGAGTGTGGATGGAAACCTCCACTAACTGTGAGCTAAATAAACCTTTTCTCTCTTAATTTTAGGTGTTGGTATTTTGTCACAGCAGTGAGTAAAAAGTGAGACAAACAGGATACAAGGCATAGCAGTGCTCTCATAGGGTGCATAGACTGAGGCAAGCTGCCTTGCTACTTTGTGTCTTTCTTCTTTTGTGAAAAAGGAATAATATTAACACATACATTATGGTTTATTATGCAATGATTTCATAAAAGTAATATGTTAGCATTTGAACTAAAAACAATCGAGGTTTTAGCTGGAGAAAAGCTGGGTGCACAGACATTTTAGAGAACAGCAGATTAACAGACACTCAAGCTTTTCAGGAATACAGAGTTGTGAAAAGGCCTTAACAGCAATATAAACGGGTGTCAAGAAGAAAGTATTTCCTCCAGTACTTACTGAGGGCTATGAAGGGTTAATCATCACTTGCCTATTTTCTTTTCTTTTCTTTTCTTTTTCCTTTCCTTTCCCTATCTTTCTTTCTTTCTTTCTTTCTTTCTTTCTTTCTTTCTTTCTTT